>OX638366.1:7978510-8180199 GCA_951812935.1 Hermaeophaga mercurialis
TCTGACTTTTGGTACATTGACAGGTTTTAGTTAATAGATGCCAAATATGCAAAAATCTCAAAATTTTAACAATTTTAGAGACAAAATGAAAAATATTCAATTTTACTTTTCGACATTAAATGTTCGTGTTCTGCTTCAAAATTTCCATTTCAGTGTTGATGTTTCAATAAATCTCGATTTTATATTAAATATTTATTTTAAAAAACTGTATTGCATTTCATATATCTCAACTTTTTGCTTTTTCAAGTCAATATTTCAATGGATCTCGACTTTAAATCTGAAACCTTAAGAAGAAATACGATTTTAATTCAGAAATATTAAAAATAAACTCGGGTTTTTCTATAAATCTCGATTAATAATTAGAGATTTTGATAAATCTAAATTGTAAAGTCGATATTTTAACGAGTTTTTTAAAAATATTTGGAAAATCTTGATTTTTAAGCGAAAGTGTTATTTTTTAAGGTACCCGACTTTAAAATCGATTTTTCAATGATTCCAGATTTTAAAGCCATACATTTTGTATTATTGTTCAAGACCTCAAATTTGATATTGAGATTTAATTAATCTCGAGTTTAAAAACAGAAATTTTGATAAATTTTGGTTTTAAACCGAAAATCTTAAAACAATGTCATATTCTACTTCAAAATCTAAAAAGTTTATGAATTTTGATTTTATAAACAGAACTCCCAAAAAAAGAGATTTTAATAATCTTCGATTTTAAATCAAGAATCTTATAGATGTGCTGAAAAAAAAATAAAAACCAAAAAATTGAGACTGTTACATTTTCATACGATTACAATTTTCATTTTTTATTTATTCTTTTCAAAGGGAGAAGAACCTTTATTGGTGAAAAATCATAAATGGCAGAAAAATCCAAAGTTATAAAAAAAAATTTCATGTTTCCCTAATTTAGTCCCGAACTAGAAAATTTTAAGAAGCTGTAAACACACATTGATTGATCATGGAAGTAAAAATAAAGAACTCAAAAAAAGAAGAAGAAAAAAAGAAAATAGAAAGATCTCAATGATTTTAAATCCAGCCGTAAAATAAAAAAATGTCTTAAGACAAATATTCGTTAAGTCCTAAAACCAACGTAGATTAATCTAAAATGTAACAGAAGAGGCTTCTTTTGTAAAAAAATTAGTGCCAACAAGAGATAATAAAACATATGAAAGTCAAGGCGCTTCTAAATTCGACGAAAATGAATTGTCGAAATAAAAAAAGACGTATACGAAGAAGTAACTTTGAAAAAAGCTGCCTCACAAAATTAATAAGTTTCTAACGAATACTATTGAAGTTAAACTTACAGACACTGTCAAAAATTGTAAAGAATATTCACTAACGGAATCCAAAAATAGCACTGAACCCATAAATAAAAATGAACTTTACCGCTCCAATAGCACATCGAAAGAGAGCGAAGGCCCCGAACGATATTTTCGATAGGAAATCGACAGCGGCCAATACCGAAAAGAGGAACGACTTGAAGATGGCACCGTAGTTGGCACATACGCTTGGAGAGATGCTGATGGTGAGAAATACCTTCATTACCCCACTTAATTGCTGTCTTGTAATGACTACTTTTTTTTTCAGGCACGTTCAGGCAAAGAGACTCCATGGTCGACCACGCAGGCTGCAGGCTGCAGGGTCCTAAAAAATAAGAACGTCTACGTAGGAAGGAACATAAACGTCGGAGAAGCGATGAAAACTGCTAAAGCTAAAAAATCACCTGCTAGTGCTGGAAGTGTGCTCAAAACGGGGGGGGGGGGCTACAACATACTAAATCCCTAGCACTACTGCAATACCTTTGTCTTACGTAACTAGTACTCCAGCTGCGTCTGTATCAAACAATTACAACTACTACACTTCTAGTACTACTTTGTCACCATTATCAAACACCCACAGTTTTACAGCTTTACTTTCTTGTTCTTTTAGACAAGTGCCAAGTTCATTTTCAACATACTTTTTTTAGGTGATTATTTTGATACATGATCTGATGCTGTACCATCAGTTTCTCTTTCCTTACAAGTTTTAATTTTTTTATTTTCTTTATCTTCAATTGCCAACGAATTAATAGAAAATGTGGGATTTTTGATAAATTATTTATATTAATAGATTCGTATAATTTAATTGGTAAATGTTCTTTAAAATTTTTGACATTATCTGTATGTTTAACTTCAATAATATTCGTCAGATATTTATTAATTTTTGTAGGGACATTTTTAGTTAAAGGGTCTTCGTATACGTATTTTTATTTCCATGTTTATTTTTTTTGATTAGAGGTTTCAGTATTCACTTTTTTCTTCTCAAATGGATAAACACGACTGGAATTCATATTTTGTTAATAAACTATTCTATTTGACAATTAATTCTCATCGAATTTAGAAGCACCATCTCTTTCATATGTTTTATTGTCCTTTGTTGATTCTGAATTTTTTCTCATAAGAACCCTCGTCTGTTGCATTTTTAGATCGATCTTGGTTTTAAGGCTTAACGAACATTTTTCTTTAGAGATTTTTTATTTTACGTCTGGGTTACAAATCGTTTCAATCTGGAAAATTTATTTTTTTTCCTTTCGTGTTCTTTTGTTTTTATTTCAAAGATAAATCAATATCTCTTTTTACACTTTCTTAAAATTTTATGATTCGTGTCTAAATTAGGGAAATATAAAATTCTTTCCTATAACTGAAGATTTATAGAAGAATAAATAATTTTATTCTTCTATAACAAGCTACATTAGAGGCTCTTTTCTCTTTGAAGAGAATAAATAAAAATTCATAGTTTTGATGTTTCTTTTAAATATAACGGGGCTTTTATTATTCAATTTACAAAAAATATTCAGGAAAATTTTTATTTTTCTTTCATTTCGTTATTCTAATTTTTTATTTCGAAGAAAAACCGTGCTTATTGTTGGCGATATTTTCCATATATATTCGAAGATCACAAGCATATTTTAAATTTTATTAAATATTTTCTTTTAATTAAGAACATTATTTATTCTATTTTCACGGTTTACGGGTACCAATATTAGCATCACTTAAAAAATCCGTCCTATATAGGGCAAACTTTTTGAAACAAACTGTACATTTTAATAATTTAAAAATATTAGGAATAATGGGATGAATAACGATATTTGAAAAAATTGTTTAATTAGAACTAAAATATTTAGTAAGAAATGTTAAAATAAATAAAAACACTACAAAACCCGATTAGATTTTTATTCAACTTATTGATAAATCGTAATTCTAAACCAGCAACATTTTTTAGTTAATCAAAATTTTCATTGGATTGAGGAATGCGTGGTTGCATACCTGCTTCTTAAAAAAACAGCCATCTACTTGTTAAACTGGTTGCATACCTGGGGTTTGGTAGTACCGGCAAAAGCAGGATCCTTAAAGAAATCAGTCCAATTGTCTGCAATGGTTAGTATTTGAATTGATAGTAAAAATGAGAAATTCACAGGATATTAATGACCTGGTATTAAAAAAAAATCAGTTAAATGGATGAGGGTTTAAATGATCTCCAGTACTATCAGTAAATAAACCAAAATATAACTAAAAGATAATTCCAAATCAATGTTAATAATGTATTATTTGTTGGTTATTGCAACATCTATTTAATTATTTACTGTTTTAATACAAACTGTTTAACGTAATATTAGATTCAATCTAGCAACACTTATTGTAAATACATTTAAGCATTTTTGACATTTAATAAAAAGTAGTGACATTTTATTTAATTCTCCGTCACAAAGCTGAAAACGCATTACAAGTATTTTATTTGACTGGTTATTAAATCCAATTCATCTGATATAATCAACAGGTTATGGGCCCAGGACGATAACCATCATAATAAAAGAAATATCAAAGTTTTTATATATACCTATCAATATTTCTATGTTTTTCGAAATATTTCAAGCGATATATTAATTTCAATTTTTGGACTAAAAGCGTGCATTAGTATACCGAGACGCCATGGCAGATTCAGCAATGAAAGTGCAAATAACCAAACTAAATAACGATAATTATGGAGTATGGAAATACAAACTCGAACTTCTATTAATCAAAGAAGACTTATGGACAGTTATCGAAGATATTGCACCTGCTTCGACTGATGCAAATGCATTAGCGGCATGGAATAAAAAGGATGACGATCAAATTATTCATATACGAAATCATACAACAGCAAAAGCAATGTGGGAGTCTTTACGAGAATATCATCAAAAGTCAACTTTATCCTACAAAGTTCGATATTTAAGGTGGTTATGTCGATTGATATTATCTGAAGGTGGAAATATTCAAACACATTTAAATGCTATGGACGAATGTATGGATCAATTGACAACTCTTGGTGAACCAATAGCTGAAGCATTATCTGTTGCATTATATTTGTCTAGTTTGCCAGAAAGTTACGGCGTGTTAATCACAGCGCTAGAGTCACGTCCGGAAGCCGATTTGACAAAAACACTGGTGAAAAACAAACTAATCGAAGAATATCAACGGAGATTAGATGTAATGACAACAAATGAAAGTAATGAATGTGCTCTTGAAGTGAAAATCAACAAATCAAAATTTGATAGTACCAAAGCATATTGTTTCTTTTGCAAGAAAAAGGGACACATTAAAAACGATTGTCGAAAATTTGCTAACTGGAAAAAGAAAAAGGATTCTGAGTTGAATCAAGCAAATGCAGCTCAATTAAATGTGAATGACAATAAATCGTTTGTATGCATGATGGTAAATCAAAATAAATCAAATGATAAAGAATGGTGCGTTGATTCCGGTGCATCTGCACACATGTGCAACGATGAAACACTTTTCAAGCATTTGACTAATTCAAATTCAGATACAGTTACATTGGCTGATGGAAAAGTACTGACAATAAATGGTCATGGACTGGTTGAAATGAATAATAAGGTATCAATCCATATGAAGGATGTTTTATTCGTACCAGGACTTCAATGTAATCTGTTATCGGTCGGAAAATTAGCGAAAAATGGCTGTACTGTCATATTTAAAGGTGAAAGCTGCCGTATCATGAAGAATAAAATGACCATAATGGAAGTGAAGTGCAAGAATTATGTGTATAAAGTAACATCAAAGCATACTGCTCTACAAACGGTGAACACAATTCATTCAAAATGCATACATGAATGGCATAATATACTTGGGCACCGAAACCTAATTGATATTCAAAAAATGACTGAACTGTCAAGCAATATTAAAATAGCAAATTGTGACCACAACGATGTTTGTGAAATATGTATCCAATGCAAACAAACTCGAGATCCATTTCCTAAAGAGTCAACATGTAAATCGACTATGAAATTAGATTTAATTCACACAGATGTATGCGGACCAATTGAACCACAGACACCAAGAGGTAATCGTTATATTTTAACTCTTATTGATGATTATAGTCGTTATTCGCATATATACTTGATGAAGAAAAAATCTGATGTCTATGAAAATATCGTGAATTTCGTAGAAATGATGAAGACTCAACACGGCGAAATTCCAAAGGTTATTAGATCTGATCGAGGTGGTGAATATATTGATGGACGTCTGCAGAGATTTTTAAAATCAAACGGTATAAAAACCCAGCTAACCGTACCCAAGACGCCGCAGCAGAATGGCATAGCTGAACGCAAAAATCGCACACTAATCGAGATGTCAAGGTGTATGTTAGCGAGTTCAGGACTACACAAACATTTTTGGGGTGAAGCCATATGTACTGCAAATCATATTATTAACTGTTTACCTACTAAAAATGTGAAAACGACTCCATACGAGATGTGGCACAATAAACAACCAAACTTAGACTATTTTCAAATACTTGGATCACCTGTGTATGCACATATTCCAAAAGATCAAAGAAAGAAATTAGATGACACTGCCGAAAAATTATTCTTTGTTGGCTATGAATTTGGTACAAAAGGTTATAGACTGTTGGATATTGACACACATAAAATCAAAATCAGTCGTGATGTCAAATTCATCGAACCAGAAGGTAATACACAATCAAAAACATCTGAAGTGCAAAATGAAGTAAATGATATAAATGAAATAATTGTAACATCATCGAATGCAGTTTCAGAAGGGGCCGAAAATGACGAAGAACAACAAACTATTCGACGCTCAAATAGATCGAATAAGGGCATACCACCAAATCGTCTAATTATGGAAGCATACAAAGTAACACATAATGTAAATCAAGATCCTACTACATACGATGAAGCCATTAATGGATCAAATTCTGTAAATTGGAAAATGGCTATGGATGAAGAAATGCAGTCTCTAAATAATTTTGGTACTTGGGAATTAACAAAATTACCTCCTGATGCCAGTGCGATCGGATGCAAATGGGTATACAAAACGAAAACTGATCAAGAAGGAAACATCGTGAAGTATAAAGCACGTCTTGTAGCTCAAGGATTTTCCCAAAAATATGGTCGCGACTACGACGAAGTTTTTGCTCCTGTGGCTAATCCGACGACACTAAAAATTCTTTTGACTGTGGCTGGAAAACAGAAAATGGTTGTTCGACATTTTGACATCCAAACAGCATATCTGAATGGCGACTTATCACATCAAGTTTACATGAAACAGCCAAAGGGTTACATAATTGGCAATGGTGATAAGGTATGTAAACTTATAAAAAACTTATATGGCTTAAAACAAGGAGCCAATGAATGGAATAAAAAGTTTGACTCAATCATGAAACAAAATGATTATATACAGAGCGAAAATGATCCGTGTTTATATTCAAAAGAAACAGATTGACATATAATATATATATCAAATCATGTTGATGATATCGTTGCTTGCGCTACTAATTTAAACATGATTGACAATTTTGAATCATTGATGAATGCCAAATTAATAATTAAAAATTTAGGCAATTTGAAGTATTATCTTGGAGTACAATTTAGTCGTGATGACAAAGGTACATTTTATATGAATCAAGAAAAATACATTATGAATAAGCTATCAGAATTCAATTTAACTGATGCAAAAGATTCAGTAACTCCAATGAACCCAGGTTATTTGAGTGAAACGATGAATCAAGATTCATTTGAATCACAAGAGATATACAGAAGTGCAATTGGATCACTGTTGTATGTATCTACAAACACAAGACCAGACATTTCCGTTGCAACATCAATACTTGCAAGAAGAGTAAGCAAACCCAGAATATGTGATTGGAACAAGGTAAAACGTGTCTTCAGATATTTAAAAGCAACCAAATCATTAAAATTGAAACTTGGTAATGATGACAACGATGGAGGTTTCAAATGTTATGTCGATGCAGATTGGGGTGGCGATCCTGTAGATAGAAAATCTAATACAGGATATTGTTTTATTTTCAATGGAGCCTTAATTGCACGGGTCAGTCGTAAACAAGAATCCGTATCTTTATCCTCAACCGAAACTGAATTCATCGCTTTTTCGGAGGCTGTACGTGATCTTATCTGGATACATCGAGTATTAATTGATTTTGGTCAAGAAATCAAAACTCCCGTGAAAGTGTTTGAGGACAATCAAGGTTGTATAAAACTACTAACCGATAAAACTTGTAATCAACGAGTGAAGCACATCGATTTAAAATACAAGTACATACATGATGTAATTAAGAAGCAACAGGTAGCAGCTATTTACTGTCCTACCAGTAATATGATGGCCGATGTATTAACAAAACCATTAGATGGACCTAAGTTGGCTAAACATACCAAAGAGTTTGGATTAATTAATGCTTAAATATAATTAATTACATGTTGAGAAGGGGTGTTGGTTATTGCAACATCTATTTAATTATTTACTGTTTTAATACAAACTGTTTAACGTAATATTAGATTCAATCTAGCAACACATATTGTAAATACATTTAAGCATTTTTGACATTTAATAAATGTAGTGACATTTTTTTTTAATTCTGCGTCACAAAGTTGAAAACGCATTACAAGTATTTTATTTGACTGGTTATTAAATCCAATTCATCTGATATAATCAACATTATTTACAATGGGGACCAAAAGTTAATCGCCCCCACCCTTTAACATTAATTTTTGCTACCTCATTTGGAATATTTAAATTAGAGTAAAATTATCATGTATTAACGTGGAAATGAGAGCCGAGAGTTTCAAAATTTAATTTGGGTACCATTTTGAAAAACATATGTTTTATTGGACAAAAAGGATCGAATGACAAATTAATTTAAAGATATTTTTATTTTATTAATAATGTTAAGTGCATGTTAGCCTCGTTATTACCCATTCTCGCAACGGTATTGGGCAAGTCTGAATGTGCTACAGGGTGGTATTCGGTTTGTTGACTGCATTCAAAATTTTAAATTTTAAATGTTAATAGATATTAGATATTTTTGTCGTGGTTTTCTAAATTATTAGACGCTGCTGAAAATATGGTTATTAACATTTGCCTCGCCAAAAATGATAGTAATTTCGCTTTTTCGTCCAAAAGGACGAGACATTTTAGAAACTTTTCTGATTTGACCAGCAAACGTTAAAATGGATGAAGCAATTCTTAGACACCAAAAGATTTAAAGCTAAATTGATGGTCACCTAAATGTGAGTTATTAAAATTGGTGATTAACATACTAATATAGATGTCTTTGAAGGGATTTATCATTTTATAAAAAAAAACGTTTTTCAAAATAACCCCCAAATTTGAAACTTTGGACTGTACTTTAATGTCAAAGAAAAGTTTACTCTAATTTAAACGATTCAAATTAAACCTTTTAACGATTCAAAATGTAGATACCGGACTCTCTGTATATTTTGTATATAGAATTATAAATTATAATAACTAAATACATTTTGTGAATAAATAAAATTATTAATTATCTACTGCTTTATTTATTTGTTTACTAAAATATTAAAAAGTAATTTTTAAGTACAAATAAAAATTAATAAAACACAAATACTGTCTACAAGATAAATGCAAAATAAATATAAAATATTTATTAAACAATACAATTACAGATATCATAAATAATAATAATAAAGATATTGAAAGTTACAAAAGAAAAATGCGGTGTTTTAAAAATTAATAACCTCGTAGGAATATATGGAGTCCCTTTATTACTTATAAATAGCAAACAAATAAGATTATGGAATAACGAAGTAAAGCGGAAAAAACAGAGAAAACACATGTGAAATAAGTATTTAAAAAAACAAAAGCAGCGGCAGTTAATCCAAACACAATGAGCAAATGATGATAGTAAAAAAAAGACAAGTACACTTAGTATCGAACAACGATCTAAAATTAAATACATCAAATCAAAGGAAGAGAAAATATCGTAAGAAGAATAGATAACCCAGGACGAAAACGAAGAAAAACTAACCAAGAATTTACTAGAGGATTAAAGCGAATAAAAATAAAAGAAGTCGAACAAGCAATAGCAAAAACAAATATATATGTACAGCATCATTAGCCTGGCCCCCTATCAATTCCCCGACAGCGGCCTGGCAGTGCTGCAGATTTATCTGACTTACCCTTATCTTATCCATCGGGCTGGGGTGGATAGGATGGGAGGAGGGGTTATTTGGTCGGGAGCAGATAACCTCCTTACAGAAAGTGTTATCAGCTCGTTGTAGAGCTCCCAGCTTTTTAGGAATATTCCTTCCAGAAACAGAGAAAATGACTTCAACCAAAAACAGGGAAACAGGAAATTCCTTCCAGAATCAGAGAAAATAACTTCAACCCAAAACAAGAAAACCGCAAATTCCTTCCAGAATCAGAGGAAATAACTTCAACCGAAAATATGGAATTAGAAAAGACTGTCCAGAATCACAAAAAAAAATTCAATCGAATACAGGGAAACAGCAAATTCTTTAGAGAATCAGAGAAAATAAGTCCAACCCAAAACAAGGAAACAGGTTATTCCTTCCAGAATTAGAGAAAATAACGTAAACTAAAAACAGGAAACAGGAAACGACTGACCAAAAAGAGATCTCATTGAAAAATAACAACGCTTAAAATCGAGATATATAATAAGAACTATAAACAATAACCGACCCCGGAGACAACAATATTGATGATAATCAACCCATGAAACTTCAGTTTCCGAGTTTCTGGAACAAATCCGACTGCCTACCCCTAAAATGCATTTGCTTGCTTTGGACACAAATCTGACCAATGCGGTTCCGGCAGAGACCCCCACTAGAGGTGCACTAGGGTTCAACAGAAATAGGGGAAAAAGAAGGAGCGCCCCTCAACGAACACAAAACAAATAGAAAAATAACCTCTTCAGAAACATAGAACTAAATTTCGAGGAATAAGAGGTAAATAGAAGAACAGGACCACAGAAAATAACTTCCCTCCAGAAATTGTGAAAATCACTTCAACCGAGAACATGGAAATATAAAAGATTGTCCAGAATCAGAGTAAATAACTTCAACCGAAAACAGGGAAACAGCAAATTCCTTCCATAATCAGAGAAAATAACTTCAACCTAAAACAAAGAAATGGAAATGTCCCACCAGAAACAAAGAAAATCTCTTCAACCAAAAACAAAGAAATGGAAAAGTCCCACCATAAACAAAGAAAATCTCTTCAACCAAAAACAGGAAAATAGAAAACTCCTTCAAGAAACAGAAAAAATAACCTCGACCTAAACCACAGGGAAATGGAAAAGTTCCTCAATAAACAACGAAAATAATTTCAACAAAATATATACGCACATGATAAAATTTTTTTTTAAAATATTCATTTACTTTTAGAACACTCTGTATATCATAAAAATTTTTACAAATGTAAAAATTTAATAATTAACGAAGACACCCTGTTGTTGAACACAGAGTATATCATTCATTTTTCATAAACCGCATATAGGCAAAACATTTAAAAATAAAATTATCCAGAATCATTTTATCAAAAAGACATTAAGCATAAAATAGTTATGTATCACCCTCTATATTAGATCTAATATATAAAATTCTTACCCTGATGATGACCACCCAAAATTCTGAAACAAAGAGAAAATATTATTTATTCGCTATTTATTCTCAATTTGCTTATAATTTAAATAAATCGTAATTTTATTTTTGTTAAGGTGTTCATTTTTTAAACAAAAAAAAAATATAGAATTGATTTGATATATACTGGGCGTCCTTATTTTATTTTTAGTTATCAATAAAGAAATGTTAAAAAGGTTTAAACGCTCTGAATATTAAAACCACAAACTTAAAAAGTGTAAAATAAATTATTGGTTCCAATTACTATTGCAAATAAAGAAAAAATCACGCACGGATACCGCAAATAATGTATAAAAAAATTTCAAAATACAATTATATATTAATTTAAAAATAGTATATCTAACTACTAAATAAAAAAATTATTTTAAATAAACTATTATGATAAACTATAGAATAATAATTACAATTGCGAAAGGCATTTAAAAGTTTATTTCTCAATGTTTTCATTTCATTTAATTAATTAAAAAGCGTTTAAAGATATTACCTTGTTACTTCTTAAGTAAAAAACCCATATCCAAAATCCATGAACAAAACAAAAAAAAATTAAAATTGTTTAATTATTTTAAACTAATAAACCACCGAATTTAATTTGGACCGTTCACTCCGAAAATCCGACTTGGGTCAATTAATTTATTTTGATATGCATTTATATATTTATTAGTCACGACTCCATGACGAAATCGTGACTAACACATTTTTGTAAACATAAACATAAAGGTAAATATTCTATACAGGGTGACGTATCGTAAAATAATTAAATATAATAAACATAATTTTATTTAGAATTTCCAACGAATATTTAATAATAAATAGTTTAAAAAGGAAAATAAAGGTAAAGGTAAGAATAAATAATTTTATTCTTCTATAACAAGCTACATTAGAGGCTCTTTTCTCTTTGAAGAGAATAAATAAAAATTCATAGTTTTGATGTTTCTTTTAAATATAACGGGGCTTTTATTATTCAATTTGCAAAAAATATTCAGGAAATTTTTTATTTTTCTTTCATTTCTTTATTCTGATTTTTTATTTTGAAGAAAAACCGTGCCTATTGTTGGCGATATTTTCCATATATATTCGAAGATCACAAGAATATTTTAAATTTTATTAAATATTTTCCTTTAATTAAGAACATTATTTATTCTATTTTCACGGTTTACGGGTACCAATATTAGCATCACTTAAAAAATCCGTCCTATATAGGGCAAACTTTTTGAAACAAACTGTACATTTTAATAAATAAAAAATATTAGGAATAATGGAATGAATAACAATATTTGAAAGAATTGTTTAATTAGAACTAAAATATTTAGTAAGAAATGTTAAAATAAATAAAAACACTACAAAACCTGATTAGATTTTTTTTCAACTTATTGATAAATCATAATTCTAAACCAGCAACATTTTTTAGTGAATCAAAATTTTCATTGGATTGAGGAATGCCTGGTTGCATACCTACTTCTTAAAAAAACAGCCATCTACTTGTTAAACTGGTTGCATACCTGGGGTTTAGTAGTACCGGCAAAAGCAGGAATCCATAAAGAAATCAGTCCAATTGTCTGCAATGGTTAATATTTGAATTGATAGTAAAAATGAGAAATTCGCAGGATTTTCATTCTAAATCAACGTTAATAATGTATTATTTACAGTGGGGACCATGAGTCAATTGTCCTCCCCTCTTTTAACGTTAGTTTTTGCCACCTCATTCGAGATGTTAAAAATAAAATAAAATAATCATTTATTTAGTCTGCAGTGCCCCGTCAGGAGACCGGTCATTATTCTAACCGTCCTCCTGTCGCGCTCTAGCAGAACTCTTGTTGTTTTCGGCGAAGGTCCTTTAATGAACTCTTTCGCCTGGCTTTGTCCTGGTGAATTTGCCCACCATTCTTGTGACTTGTTTTGCACCCATTATTTAAGGTGTGCCCTTATGGTCGATTTAGCAATGCCACAGAAAGATTATGGTCCGGCAATAGCCCTGGCGACTCCCCTGTTCCGGGCCAGCCTGTCCGCTTCTTCGTTGCCCTCATGTCCCTTATGCCCTGGTACCCAAGCTAATGTCACTTTAGCTTAACTACCCAGGTTATGCACGGCATTAAGGCAGTCCCACACAAGTCTTGATTGGACCTGCATAGAGATTCTTGTCTTTGGCTTATTGCCATATATACCCGCTCCCCCTCCATGGTAGGTTTTGGAACCATCTGTATAGCAGGCTATTTCTGCCTGTACGGGAGGTCCTTCTTCTCAGGTGTCTTTATCTGGAATTATTACCTCAAAATTATTTTCGAAGCTGTATTTTGGTGACATGCCGTCTATTGGCATTTCCAACATTTGGTTATTTTTTAACTCTTCATGTAGTTTTGTGTATATTGCCATGTGTCGCCTAACTATGGGTGATGTTCCTCGGAGTAGTTTATTGGTGACAACTCTGGCTTCACCTTGTATAAAAATATGTAATTGTGATAGATTTAGCAGAACCTCCAGGGCTCCTGTTGCACTTGGGCAAGCTAGCCTATGGATGCCGTTGAGCAGTTTTACAGCTCCCGCCTGTTGGGTCTTGGGCCACCAAACCACCGATCCATACCTTAATATAGGCCTTATGACTCTTGTGTATAACCATAGGATCATTTTGGGTTGTAGTCCCCAGTTTTTTCCTCACAGCCTTCTGCATCTGTTGAGGGCAATTGTGCTTTTTTGTGTGACTTTTTGGAGGTGTTGATTCCATGTTAGCTTATGGTCAAAGATGACTACCAAGTATTTGGCCTCTTGGGCTTACATTATTTCTGTTTCATTTAGCACTGGGGGTTTCATTCCTTTTAGTGCTCTTCTCCGTGTGAAGTTGACGATTTTGGTTTTTTGAGGGTTTATGGTGAGTTCCTCCTTATTGCACCACTTGTTAACAATGTTGAGCGCTCTCTGAGTTCGCTCCAGGTTTATATTAGCATATTTACCTCTAACGACATAGTTGAATGCCCCCTCGATATCTGTGAATGTTACTGTGGCTATTTCTTTGTCCTCTAATGACTTCGATATTAGCCTATTGAAATCGTGTAGCGCTAACTCTGTGGATTTTCCTGGCTGGTACGCGCACTGACGTTGGCTGAGCGGATTTCCGACTAGCGCTCTGTCTCTTATGGATCTGTCCACAAGTCTTTCTAATGTTTTCGTAAGAAAAGACGATAGACTCATCGGCCGGTATGATTTTGGTGTCATGTCGCATTCCCTTCCCGCCTTGGGTAAGTATACGACTTTAACCATCTGCCATGCCTTCGGTATGTACTTCCAGGCAAGACTGGCTCTAAAAATACGGCATAAATTTGACATTAGTATGTCCAGTCCTTTTTGTAGTAGTATAGGATATATGCCATCCACTCCTGGGGACTTGAATGGTTTAAATCTGTTGATTGCCCGTCTAATTCTGTCTGCTCTTGTGATCTCAGTGGCTAGCTTCCAGTCCTCTCGGGATGGCCAATTCGGCCTTTCTGATGAGCTATTTGCCACCGTCAAGTTTGACAGAATTGAGGAGCCCGGAAAGTGTTCAGCTGTTAGTAGTTTAAGACTTTCCTCAAGGCTTTTTGTGTAGACTCCTCTCTCGCTTTTGAGAAAGCCTACTTGATTTTCAATACTATCCTTTTTCCACGATTATCTTTTAGCTTTTCGGATTTCTTTAGTGTACTCCGTAAGTTTGTTTTTATATAAGGTCCAGTCTTTAGTGGATTTGGCTTTGTTGTATAGCCTTGGCACTCGAACTCTGAAGGTCTCTAAGTGTTTATTCCACCAGACTGTTTTTTTCCTTTTTTTCATTGTTTTCTCTCGGCAGTTGTCATGGTAGGCGGTCACTATAGCCTGGATTACCTGATTCACTGCCCTTTTAAGGCTTTCTGGTCCTTTGATTTGGACATTTTCCCCGTCGAGTGACCTTCTGAGTGACTGCGTGAATCCTTCCCAGTTAGTCTCTCTCTGGTTCCTATACGTAGTTAGCGTAAGGGTAGTAAGTATATCGAATCGGATGTGCCTGTGATCTGAACACGATGGTTCCTCAGACACATGCCAGTTTGATATTTAGTCACAGATTCTGCTGGAACTCAGGGTTATGTCTAGAATCTCTTTCCTTGTGTCTGTGACGAAGGTTGGTTTATTACCTATGTTGGATATAATTAAACCCTCTATTAAGATAGATTGTAGTAGAGACTCACCTCTACCGTTGATGTCGCTACTTCCCCATATCGTGTGATGTATATTGGGATCTGCACTGATGATGAGCTGAAGATTTGCTTCCACAGAGTAGGCGGCTATTTCACTCTATTTCCGCGGAGGACAGACTTCATCAGCTGGGAAATAGGCTGAGCATACTATCCAGCTTCTAGGCCCTTTCTCTGTAGGTGCCGTTAAGAGTGCTGTAACAATATCCGCGGTACAAAGCGACGGTATTAGAATACAGTTAACTTTCTTACTATATATTATACAGGCTCGCGGCTTTTTGCCTGCTTACCTGTATAGGATCTTACCTTGTGTTGGTTTGAGGCCTGCTACCTTCCCACCATTTACCCAGGATTCCTGCAGGAGGGCTAGGTGTAATCCCTCCTTGTCAAATCTCCTGCAAAGCACAGCTGAAGCAGCCTCGGCGTGCTGAAGATTAGCTTGCAGGACTTTGATTCCCTCCGTTACCAGATCTACTGTTCCGGGTTGGAGGCTCCTTCCTCCGAGGAGTTGCCAGCCTCCATGGCGACGTCGTCCAACTTATGTGCTTCTTGCCTCTTGAGTGGACTGACGTCATTTTGGTCTGGGATCTCCTCTTCGTGGGAGCTTGTCGTACACACGACATGCACAAGCGCAATCTTGACAGAAGATAGGGCGTCTTTAAAGGATATAGTATCCTTCTTCGCTCTCTTCTGTACCGACTTTGGCGTGCTGCCTTCAGAGCGAGGGCGCTTTTGGATTGTATTGCCTCTAGAGGCAGCCTCTTGCGCCTTTGCTCGAGTTTCCTCCTTGGTCGTCTGAGGCTGTTCCGAAGACCTTAGGAAGTTTTCTTTGATTACTAGCCTTTTAGTAGTTGTGTAATCTAGTCCACTTCCCAGGTGCTCTTTGAGCCTCAGACGTGAGGATCCGCCCAAGCGGGCTGCTCGCACTTCTTCGTCCGACATCAGATCCAGTTCCTCTAGGGAATTTATTAGAACCTTATTCGGCCTGCTTGTGCTAGTGCTTGTCGACGCCTCTGCGGGCGATGGATTTTTCTTTTTCTTTTAGAAATTTTAATATCTGAACTCATACTGATCCCACGAATAGCTAGGGAAAGTGTGTCCGCTTGACTAGAGCCCCGCATGGCCAGGTAAGGCTGTTATACAAGGGGATTTTGCCTGGTGTCCCCAGGGGAACGTTTGCAACCGCATTCCCCGCGGCCATTCATCCTTCAGCACGTTGCCTTACACCTTGGATTGGGGGAGTTTAAAGCAGATTTTCCTTGTCTCGACCCGCCGTGTTTCGTAGAAGCAGGGTCACCACAAGTAAAATTGTATGTACAAAAATTTAGATTCATATCTTGATTTGATCGTACGAACCTCTAGAAGAAAACTTTTTAGCATATTTTTATTTTAAATGTTTCATTAGGGCCGTAATGGGTGGTTAATATGTAGACCACTGCTCATGTTATGATAGTGAGTAGTGGTCTAATAGTGAACCTTTTTTTATACTTGAAAAAAATTGAAACTCACACTCAAAATATATTTTTTATTAATGGACATCATCTATTTATAATGAGAGGGTTTAAAACAAGTTAGACGTAACGCAACATTACATTCCTGATGTACAATTTTTGAGCGATCTGGTTTATATTTAGTACTACATTTTGCACAGCGTCTATAAGTACCTTCTGTAGGTAACTGTTATCCAACATCAATAAATTTGTATGTATTCTGAACATTTACGAGTCTCCCTGAATCTGTTCTTTATGTTTTGGCCGTTGTTGCTGGACCTTTTGGTTTTCTTCGACCCGAATATTCAGCAATGAGTTGGTTTGCGAGAATACTTCTAAATTTTAGATGGGATATAGGCTTTCTTACGTTTTTCTTTGCAATATTGTTTAAATATTATGAATGAATTTGTCTCAGCAGCATCGAGACACCAATAAAATATTTTCAACCACCAACGTCTTGACTTCCACTGGATTCTGTAAGTTTCAGTTAATTGATCAAATCTATCAAAATCGCCCATACATTTATTTTATTATTATCAATAATTATACGCAAAATATAATCTTTCTCTTTTGGATTGTGCATAGAGCTTATCACAATAACAGTTTTTTTCCCTCTATCTTTCCATTTAACTACAGATAGATCACCTGAATTGACATAATCCGATTCAGATATTTTTCAACTTTTATCATCTATTAGTAATTCCTTTGAATAGTTCTTTCTTGTGAACCGGAATGTTCCTCAAGCAAAAGAATTGTTGTGAAGTAATTTCTGAAGTAGTGAGCATGTGCTAAAAAAGTTATCAAAATAAATGCAGTATCCTTTTCCCAGGAATGTTTCGCAAAGTTGCAGTACTTTTTTTTTAATTACAATTCTTAAATTTGACTGGATCTGAAGCATTTTTGGTCCACTGTATTTTCTCTTCAATCGGAACATTTTCTATCTCAAGATATTTCTCGGCATCACTTTCTTCGGCGGCTTCAACTACTTCTTCATCTTCATCTTGATGTGGTCTCTTCCGATTTTTTCGTTTTTGCACAAATGACTAATAGTCACGATCAGCTATAGAATCGTCGGAGTCAAAATGTTCACCTTGTTCTACAAATTTTGTTTGAACCAAGTTTCTCGAAATCCTTTTGGAGTACCGTTGTGAGATGTAGTTGGTGTACTTTCCACTGTACTGGAATGTCTACTTGTAGAAGGTGTGTAATCTGTACAAATGTCATCGGCATCACTATCACCTCCAAAATCAGAGTCAACCGCTTGTTCTTCTGGAATACCTTCAAGAGGGTCATAGAGGTTATCTGGTTCCATGTTTTCCAGGTCGCTTATACAATATCGAGACATATGTAAATATATCAGTAGCTTCAATGGGTGTAGGAGAATAAAAGGAAAAATATATAAACAATGCATACTTCAATTGATTTAATAGGTAATGTAAAAGCTTATATGGTTATAAGTAATGCGAAATAAATGGAGCAAGAAGAAGAAAAACTAACCAAGGATTTACTAGAGGAATAAAGCGAAATAAAAATAAAAGAAGTCGAACAAGCAAAAGCAAAAACAAAGTTAGCATAATCTGCAGAACATGACATCGAAGCACTAATTAAATATGAATGGAGAGAAAAATACCAAGAGAATGGCAAGAAAATGGCAAATTGGCAAAACACTGCCGATACTAATGAAAGAGCAACGTGAATATAGAAACTATATAAGAATAATGATATTAAGTATAGTAGCGAATATCTGGGAGAGAATGTTAAATGAAAGAATAAATTGAGTCTTAACTTGAAGAGCCACAAAGTGGTTCTAGAAAGGGAAGATGATTGATTGCAGGGCCACATATTCACAATAAAACAAATGAAATATGTACAGGAAGTTAAACATAAACGAATGAAAAAGTTTTAGGAAGAGTACAATTTAACAAATGTCATGAGCACGAGATTAAGGGATGAATTAACAATAATGAGATATAAAATTTAATTACACCGTAATACGCAACACTATCATCTATTATGATAAATTTGGTTGACGGGAGAGGGCCCCAATTTGTCATTAATGAAACACACTCGATTTTAGTACTACAGCGGTGAAATTTGTATATTTTTTGCGGAAATTAATTAACAACCTTTTTACAGGAGCTTAGAGAAAATTGCGAGAAGCGTTAGAGACTTACTTAAATAATTATGTGAGAGAATTTTTGAGGTTTGTGAGGCGCTCGAGAGACTTTTTGACTTTGTGCCCTTATTCTGTCTTAAGGGTTGTTTTGGCGCCTGGCCTGACCAATAGCAATTGGGTCGGTATTTATTTTTATAATTAGAGACATTTTATTTTAATTATAAATTAAATAGAAGAGTGGCATTTATAAATGATTGATTAATATTGTAAAATGTGAGAGGGGGAGACTCGAACTCGACATTGTGAAAGGTGGTGTGAGAGGGAAAGATTTCCGGCGCGCTAATTCAAATTCAAATTAGACGGTCACGTCTAATTTTCCATTGGAAATGTCGAATTTCCAACAGCGGCGTATTTATTGAGATTCTTCTTTTTCGTGTTAGTGTTTGACTATCGGAGAGGAAACATCGTCACTTCGATTATCGAAACCAGTTCTTCGGTATGATAACGAGATATCAATTAAGTGATAAATACAATTAGTGACGTATGTTAGAATATACGGCTATAGTTTGAATATCCATGATAATCAAAATAAACGTTTTTGTTCCCACATAAAATAAAATATTTTTATGGCAAGCGGATCTAATTTTTCTGCTTTACAACTGCCACAGGGTAGTCAAATAAATAATATGATCGACCAAAATGCCCAATTCTTGCAACCAGGACAGTACCAACCACACGTAACACCGCAAATTATGCAGCCAATACCCCAACCAGTTTCACAGTATTTAAACACTGCTCAGCAAATGCAACCTGTAGGGCTTCAACAATGCTATGCTCAAAACTTTCCATCACTAGCAAATTCATCAAAAACACAAAATGAAGAATGTCAAACAGTTGAAAATAAAAAGCGTCATAGAAATAGCCCTGATACTCACCAAAACAAACTTAAACAGACGAAAATAGACAACTATTGGCTCAATACCCCAACATCAAATAGGTTTAATTCGTTGACCAATGAAGAATCGGAAACCAATGATGAAGGAAAATAACAACAAACCAAAACCCCCACCAATATTTATAGCTGGTGTGAAAAATATACAACCATTAAACCACTTACTAAACAGTATACCTAAAGAAAACCATACAATTAGGGTTTTAAGTGAAGAGCAAGTTAAAGTACGAGCCAAAACAATTGAAATATATGATGCGATCATAAAAGCATTAGATGAAAAAAGAACAGAATATCACATATACCGCAAGAAAGAAGATAAACAATTTAGAGTTGTTTTAAAACATCTACACCCAACAACAAATTTGGAAGAAATAAAAGCTGAGATAGAAAATCATGGACATACGGTGGAACAGATTATAAATATTCGATAAAGAGTCACCAAAAATCCTCTACCTCTATTCTTTGTGGATCTAAAATCAAACAATAATAATAAAGACATCTATAACCTGGACGTATTGTTGAATGCAAAAGTGAAGTTTGAACCGCCAAGACCGATAAGGGAGCTAGCTCAATGTACAAGGTGTCAAAGATGTGGACACACGAAAAACTTCTGTTTACGACAACCTAGATGCGTAAAATGTGCACAAAATCACGTAACCGCAGAATGCCCAAGGAAAACCAGGTCAGACAACGTCAAATGTGTCTTATGTAATGGTAGCCATCCTGCCAACTACAGAGAGTGTACTGTGTATAAACAACTGCAAAAGGAAAGGTTACCAGCCTTGAGGAAGAAGGAGCCTGTTCAGAACCAGCCAAATCAAGAAAGAAGGAATATATCCCAAAATCACGTAAGACCAGGTGTTGCCTATAACCAAATAGCAAATAATAACCAGCAATCAAATCAAGATATTACATCACAAAATGATATGCAAGAACTAAAACAAATGATGAAGGGGCTCATGGAGCAAATGAGTACCATGCTCAACCTCCTAACAACCGTCGTTTCCAAAATGGCATAATGATTGACAACTTAAAATTCGTGATCTGGAATACCAACGGTCTAGCATAACACAAACACGAACTTAGTATATTTCTGGTAAGTCATAAGATTGGTATAATACTAATATCGGAAATACATTTCACAAAAAATAATTTCATACGATTTCCAAATTATTCTGTGTATCACACCATGCATCCTGATGGAACTGCATATGGTGGTACTGCAATCATCATTAAAAATACAATCAAACATTTAACCACTTGTTATGAAAAATAATTCTTACAAGCTACCAATATAGTTGTAGAAGATTGGACAGGTCCTACAACCTTCTCTGCCGTATATTGTCCTCCAAAATATTCGATAAAAGTGGAAAGCTTTAAAGAGTTTTTTGATGAACTAGGCAACCGAATTATCTGTGGTGGTGACTACAATGCCAAGCATCAGAGCTGGGGTTCTAGGTTAGACACAACTAGAGGACGAGAACTACACAAAGTAATTACCAATGACAATCTAGGTGTAGTATCAACGCGAGAACCAACTTATTGGCCTACAGACCCACTCAAAATTCCCGATACTCTGGATTTTGGTATAACAAAATCGATAAACAACAACTACATGCATGCAGAATCATGTTATGAGTTGTCTTCTGACCACTCACCAGTCATTATAACTTTAAATAAAAAAATCGTAACCTTTGAAAAATTGTGTGTACTAAGCAACAGAAATACAAACTGGACCTATTTTAAACACCTAGTAGATAACACACTACAACTGAAAATTCCTCTAAAAACAAATGAAGAGATTAAACATGCTGTTGAATACTTTAACTCGGTGATACAACAAGCTGCATGGAATTCAACACCACTCAACACTAATGAAACAAAAAGGGAAGGTTATCCAATATCTATACGTGAGAAAATAATACAGAAGAGAAAATTTAGGAAACACTGGCAAGAAACTAGATCACCACAAATAAAAACGTAGTTGAACAATACCGTAAAAGAACTAAAAAAATTTATAGCAGCCGAAAAGAACCGTAGCTTCACCGAATATCCAAATCAATTAGATGCAACTAAAGCAACCAATTACTCTCTATGGAAGACTACTCGAAAATCAAAACGACCTCAATACCTCGTACTTCCTCTTAGAAAAGAAGAAGGAGGTTGCTCAAAAAATCCAAAAGAAAAGGCTGAAACATTCGCAAATCATTTGAGAAATGTTTTCACTCCCAATGATACAATTGCACTTACCGAAGAAGTAAATAAAATACACCAGGCGCTCGAAGAACCATACCAGCTTGAACCTCCAACAAAAAGCTTTACATAAACCGAAATAAAGAAAATAATAAAGTATAACATCAATCCTAAAAAAGCTCCAGGTTACGATCTCATCACAGGCCAAATAATACAAGAACTACCGGAAAGCGGATATGTTTTCCTAACTCAACTATTCAGTGCAGTGAGACTTAGCTACTGCCAGCGCTTTCTAAAGTGTATGAAAAGATTCTACTAACAAGACTGACACCTCTGCTAGAAGAAAGTAGAATAATTCCAATACACCAATTCGGAATTAGTCAAAAACATTCTACAATTCAACAAGTACATCGAGTAGTGAACCGAATTCATCAAGACCTCGAAGCAACCAGATACAGTTCTGCAATCTTCCTAGACATAGGACAAGCATTTGATAAGGTGTGCCATCAAGGGATGTTATATAAACTGAAAGCTTGCCAATAAACTATTATATACTACTGAAATCATACCTTGTAAACAGACACTTTAGAGTAAAATATGAAAGTGAAATGACAGACATTCTACCTATTCAAGCAGGAGTTCCGCAAAGAAATGTGCTGGGACCAGTCCTCTACTTGCTTTATACTGCTGATCTACCAACAACACCTGGCACAACAACTGCTACATTTGCTGATGACACTGCAGTTTTATGTTCAAACACAAATCCAACCACCGCATCAGAACTTTTGCAAAATAACATATATCAAGTTGAAAAATGGTTAAAGAAGTGGAGAATAAAACCAAATGAGTCAAAATCGGTGCACATAACATTTACGACCCGTAGAGGAACTTGTCCACCCGTATGTCTTAATAACAAACAAGTACCACAAAAAGAGGATGTAAAATATCTTGGAATTAACTTAGATAGAAGACTGACCTGGAAAAAACATATATTTTCCAAAAGAATACAATTAGGTCACAAGTTACGAAATCTATATTGGCTAATAGGCAGGAGGTCCCAATTAACAGAACAAAATAAACTACTGATATATAAAACCCTATTAAAATCTATATGGACATACGGGATAGAGCTATGGGGAACAGCTGCCAACTCCAATATAGAAATCATACAAAGGTTTCAGTCAAAAGTGCTAAGGATGATTCTCAATGTACCGTGGTACATCACCAATAATGCCATACATCGAGACTGTGAAATAATTCCCATCAAAGAAGAAATCAAGACACGTTTAAAAAAAAACAAGAGTAGACTGAGAATGCACCCAAATCATCTTGCTAGGAATTTAATGCAGAAGTTATGTGCAGTGCGTAGGTTAAAACGAAAAGTGCCCAGTGATTTAGTGTAAAAAAAAATTATAAAGTACAATCCGCTCTCTCCCAGCGTCAAAATAGTTAATAATAGTTAAAAAAGCGGCATATCAGTGGATGTGCTCGCAACATGTCATTATATATTATTATAAATATTACCTAATGCTTACACCCTTTTATGAAATATAGGCAGATTGTAATAAAATTGGGATGTTAAAAAATTTATATATTTCATCGACCAAGGTTTCTCTATTTATTAAGATTGACAGATTTTTTTATGAGCGTAATTAACTTCATATCATAAACATTTTAACCAATCATTATCAAGCAATAATTACAATTCTTCTGTTCCTAGAAATATTTTTGGTTATTATTATTATTTGTACTTAAAAAAATACCAAATTAATTTTCGGGCTTAATTAATAAGAACATTAAAATTTGTCACGTTTATTGATATATAAATAGATTTTTAGTTAAACAATATATTTTGTATCTACTACTTGAAAGGTTCAGGACCTTTACAAAAATAATTCTATAATTTCGAGGATTCTCTGAATATAAGAAACATCCAGATCCGCGTTAACTAAAATTAGAAAAGAATTGTGTCCTTAAAACAACACCCTGTATGTCGAAATTTCCGAAATGCGTTTAGATATTTGAGAAGAGCACAAAATCAAAAAATGGCTCTTAATTTTACTAAAATTTCATGTGAAGTTTTTAAACAATTCAACGCTAAAAAGTGGATTATTATTCACTACGAATAACACTTAATTAAAACTATCGAATTCAAACTCATTTTAAAATTACTGATTAATTATTACCTACATTCGTTTTCTTTCTTATACCTGTAGATCAATACAATGTAAATCTTGAAGGTTATATTAAGTATTTGTAAGTTTTTCTAAAAAATAATGAGTAAAGTTAAATTGGTTTCATCTCACTCAAAGCAATTTTATTATCGTAAATACGCAACAATTACACATTTGGAAAAATGTTTTTTTATAGAAAAATAGTTCAAAAAATTTACACTGAAAAATGTTTACAATAAATAGTTGATTAAAATTGTCAAAATTGTATGCAGCCAACAAACCGAAAACCACCCTGTAGCACATTTAGACTCGCCCAATAGCGTTGCGAGAATGGGTAATAACGAGGCTAACATGCACTTAACACGCGCTGTTCACTGTTTACATCTTTAAATTACTGTATCATTCGATACCTTTTTTTTTTTCAATAAAAAAATATGTTTTTCAAAATAGTACCCTAATTATATTTTGAAACTTCGGCTCTCATTTCCACGTTAATAAATGATTATTTTATTTTATTTTAAACATCCCTAATGAGGTGGCAAAAACTAACGTTAAAATAAGGGAGGGCGATTGACTCTTGGTCCCCACTGTAAATAATACATTATTAACGTTGATTTAGAATGAAAATCCTGCGAATTTCTCATTTTTACTAGCAATTCAAAATATAAACCATTGCAGACAATTGGACTGATTTCTGTATGTATTCCTGCTTTTGCCGGTACTACTAAACCCCAGGTATGCAACCAGTTTAACAAGTAGATGACTGTTTTTTTAAGAAGTAGGTATGCAACCAAGCATTCCTCAATCCAATGAAAATTTTGATTCACTAAAAATGAGATTTATCAATAAGTTAAATAAAAATCTAATCAGGTTTTGTAGTTTTTTTATTTGTTTTAACATTTTTTACTAAATATTTTAGTACTAATTAAACATTTTTTCCAAATATTGTTAATCATCCCATTATTGCTGCGACTTTAGACAAAAATTATAATTTATTATTTATTTAACAGTGTCTAGTTGCAACAAAAGGTCCTGGAACTAGAGCCTAAAACATAAAACAGTAGCGCAACATCTACGGGGGCCGACAAATATTTTAAACACCCTAAAAACTATTTCTTAAACTATTTAATTTTTAATGGAATAATTTGACGTTGCGCTATTTTTTTATGAAAACAATTCAGAAATAAACTGTGATTCTCAAGACCGCATCGACAGACTTAAAAGTTAATGGCACCTGACTGTGAGATTTAATAAATAAAATATTAAACCTAAAACTTAAAATTATGTTTAAAATAAATTAGTTTTGTTACATCACAATTTTTGTTCTAAAAACTACAATTTAACAATAAGAAAAAGCGAGAAAAAACAAAAAGTAAAATAATTAATTTTAAAAAAATTTTCTTTTTAAATAAAAATGGCATTTTGTAGTTCTTTAAATGGGCCATTATAACATTTTTAATATATTAAAATGAACAGTTTGTTTCAAAAAGATTGTACTATATAGGATGGATTTTTTAACTAGTACTAATATTGATTGATACCTTTAAATCATGGAATACAGAATAAACAATGTTTCGTAATTAACAAAAAGGAATAAAATAAAATTAAGACAATTCTTGTCATCTTATTCTAATCATCTTCGTAGATATTTGAAAATATAGCCAATAATGGGCAAGGTTTTTCTTCAAAAAAAAAAATTAAAACAGCCCAATCAAACAAAAATGTAAAGATTTATTGAAATTTTTCCATAAAGTGAATAATAAAGGTTCCTTCATAATTAAAATAAATGTAAAAAAAGATATTGATGTATCTTTTAAATAAAAAGTAATGTACTTTAACGAAAAAAAGGAATTTGTAAAATGTCTCTCTAAATAGAATAATAAAGGTTCCTTCATAATTAAAATAAATGTAAAAAGAGATATTGATGTACCTTGGAAATAAAAAGTAATGTACTCTAATGAAAAAAAGAAATTTGTAAAATGTCTCTCTAAATAGAATAATAAAGGTTCCTTCATAATTAAAATAAATGTAAAAAGAGATATTGATGTATCTTATAAATAAAAAGTAATGTAATCAAAAGAAAAAAAAGAAATTTTAAAATGTCTCTCTAAATAGAATAATAAAGGTTCCTTCATAATTAAAATAAATGTAAAAAGAGATATTGATGTACCTTGGAAATAAAAAGTAATGTACTCTAATGAAAAAAAGAAATTTGTAAAATGTCTCTCTAAATAGAATAATAAAGGTTCCTTCATAATTAAAATAAATGTAAAAAGAGATATTGATGTACCTTGGAAATAAAAAGTAATGTAATCTAATGAAAAAAAAGAAATTGTAAAATGTCTCTCTAAATAGAATAATAAAGGTTCGTTCATAATTAAAATAAATGTAAAAAGAGATATTGATGTATCTTTTAAATAAAAAGTAATGTACTCTAAAGAAAAATATAAATTTGTAAAATGTCTCTCTAAATAGAATAATAAAGGTTCCTTCATAATTAAAATAAATGTAAAAAGAGATATTGATCTATCTTTTAAATAAAAAGTAATGTACTCTAATGAAAAAAAGAAATTTGTAAAATGTCTCTCTAAATAGAATAATAAAGGTTCCTTCATAATTAAAATAAATGTAAAAAGAGATACTGATGTACCTTGGAAATAAAAAGTAATGTACTCTAATGAAAAAAAGAAATTTGTAAAATGTCTCTCTAAATAGAATAATAAAGGTTCGTTCATAATTAAAATAAATGTAAAAAGAGATATTGATGTATCTTTTAAATAAAAAGTAATGTACTCTAAAGAAAAATATAAATTTGTAAAATGTCTCTCTAAATAGAATAGTAAAGGTTCCTTCATAATTAAAATAAATGTAAAAAGAGATATTGATGTATCTTTTAAATAAAAAGTAATGTAATCAAAAGAAAAAAAAGAAATTTTAAAATGTCTCTCTAAATAGAATAATAAAGGTTCCTTCATAATTAAAATAAATGTAAAAAGAGATATTGATGTACCTTGGAAATAAAAAGTAATGTACTCTAATGAAAAAAAGAAATTTGTAAAATGTCTCTCTAAATAGAATAATAAAGGTTCCTTCATAATTAAAATAAATGTAAAAAGAGATATTGATGTACCTTGGAAATAAAAAGTAATGTAATCTAATGAAAAAAAAGAAATTGTAAAATGTCTCTCTAAATAGAATAATAAAGGTTCGTTCATAATTAAAATAAATGTAAAAAGAGATATTGATGTATCTTTTAAATAAAAAGTAATGTACTCTAAAGAAAAATATAAATTTGTAAAATGTCTCTCTAAATAGAATAATAAAGGTTCCTTCATAATTAAAATAAATGTAAAAAGAGATATTGATCTATCTTTTAAATAAAAAGTAATGTACTCTAATGAAAAAAAGAAATTTGTAAAATGTCTCTCTAAATAGAATAATAAAGGTTCCTTCATAATTAAAATAAATGTAAAAAGAGATATTGATGTATTTTTTAAATACAAAGAAATGTACTCTAATGAAAAAAAGAAATTTGTAAAATGTCTCTCTAAATAGAATAATAAAATTTCCTTCATAATTTATATAAAGGTAAAAAGAGATATTGATGTACCTTGGAAATAAAAAGTAATGTAATCTAATGAAAAAAAAGAAATTGTAAAATGTCTCTCTAAATAGAATAATAAAGGTTCGTTCATAATTAAAATAAATGTAAAAAGAGATATTGACGTATCTTTTAAATAAAAAGTAATGTACTCTAATGAAAAAAAGAAATTTGTAAAATGTCTCTCTAAATAGAATAATAAAATTTCTTTCATAATTTATATAAAGGTAAAAAGAGATATTGATGTACCTTGGAAATAAAAAGTAATGTAATCTAATGAAAAAAAAGAAATTGTAAAATGTCTCTCTAAATAGAATAATAAAGGTTCCTTCATAATTAAAATAAATGTAAAAAGAGATATTGATGTATCTTTTAAATAAAAAGTAACGTACTCTAATGAAAAAAAGAAATTTGTAAAATGCCTCTCTAAATAGAATAATAAAATTTCCTTCATAATTTATATAAAGGTAAAAAGAGATATTGATGTACCTTGGAAATAAAAAGTAATGTAATCTAATGAAAAAAAAGAAATTGTAAAATGTCTCTCTAAATAGAATAATAAAGGTTCCTTCATAATTAAAATAAATGTAAAAAGAGATATTGATGTATCTTTTAAATAAAAAGTAATGTACTCTAATGAAAAAAAGAAATTTGTAAAATGTCTCTCTAAATAGAATAGTAAAGGTTCCTTCATAATTAAAATAAATGTAAAAAGAGATATTGATGTATCTTTTAAATAAAAAGTAATGTACTCAAAAGAAAAAAAAGAAATTGTAAAATGTCTCTCTAAATAGAATAATAAAGGTTGCTTCATAATTTAAATAAATGTAAAAAGAGATATTGATGTACCTTTTAAATAAAAAGTAATGTACTCAAAAGAAAAAAAAGAAATTGTAAAATGTCTCTCTAAATAGAATAATAAAGGTTGCTTCATAATTAAAATAAATGTAAAAAGAGATATTGATGTACCTTTTAAATAAAAAGTAATGTACTCTAATGAAAAAAAGAAATTTGTAAAATGTCTCTCTAAATAGAATAATAAAGGTTCCTTCATAATTAAAATAAATGTAAAAAGAGATATTGATGTATCTTTTAAATAAAAAGTAATGTACTCAAAAGAAAAAAAAGAAATTGTAAAATGTCTCTCTAAATAGAATAATAAAGGTTGCTTCATAATTTAAATAAATGTAAAAAGAGATATTGATGTACCTTTTAAATAAAAAGTAATGTACTCAAAAGAAAAAAAAGAAATTGTAAAATGTCTCTCTAAATAGAATAATAAAGGTTCCTTCATAATTAAAATAAATGTAAAAAGAGATATTGATGTACCTTTTAAATAAAAAGTAATGTACTCAAAAGAAAAAAAAGAAATTGTAAAATGTCTCTCTAAATAGAATAATAAAGGTTCCTTCATAATTAAAATAAATGTAAAAAGAGATATTGATGTACCTTTTAAATAAAAAGTAATGTACTCAAAAGAAAAAAAAGAAATTGTAAAATGTCTCTCTAAATAGAATAATAAAGGTTCCTTCATAATTAAAATAAATGTAAAAAGAGATATTGATGTATCTTTTAAATAAAAAGTAATGTACTCAAAAGAGAAAAAAGAAATTGTAAACTGTCTCTCTAAATAGAATAATAAAGGTTCCTTCATAATTAAAATAAATGTAAAAAGAGATATTGATGTATCTTTTAAATAAAAAGTAATGTACTCTAATGAAAAAAAGAAATTGTAAAATGTCTCTCTAAATAGAATAATAAAGGTTCCTTCATAATTAAAATAAATGTAAAAAGAGATATTGATGTATCTTTTAAATAAAAAGTAATGTACTCAAAAGAAAAAAAAGAAATTGTAAAATGTCTCTCTAAATAGAATAATAAAGGTTCCTTCATAATTAAAATAAATGTAAAAAGAGATATTGATGTACCTTGGAAATAAAAAGTAATGTACTCTAATGAGAAAAAGAAATTTGTAAAATGTCTCTCTAAATAGAATAATAAAATTTCCATCATAATTTATATAAAGGTAAAAAGAGATATTGATGTACCTTGGAAATAAAAAGTAATGTAATCTACTGGAAAAAAAGAAATTGTAAAATGTCTCTCTAAATGGAATAATAAAGGTTCCTTCATAATTAAAATAAATGTAAAAAGAGATATTGATGTACCTTTTAAATAAAAAGTAATGTACTCAAAAGAAAAAAAAGAAATTGTAAAATGTCTCTCTAAATAGAATAATAAAGGTTCCTTCATAATTAAAATAAATGTAAAAAGAGATATTGATGTATCTTTTAAATAAAAAGTAATGTACTCAAAAGAAAAAAAAGAAATTGTAAAATGTCTCTCTAAATAGAATAATAAAGGTTCCTTCATAATTAAAATAAATGTAAAAAGAGATATTGATGTACCTTGGAAATAAAAAGTAATGTACTCTAATGAGAAAAAGAAATTTGTAAAATGTCTCTCTAAATAGAATAATAAAATTTCCTTCATAATTTATATAAAGGTAAAAAGAGATATTGATGTACCTTGGAAATAAAAAGTAATGTAATCTACTGGAAAAAAAGAAATTGTAAAATGTCTCTCTAAATGGAATAATAAAGGTTCCTTCGTAATTAAAATAAATGTAAAAAGAGATATTGATGTACCTTTTAAATAAAAAGTAATGTACTCAAAAGAAAAAAAAGAAATTGTAAAATGTCTCTCTAAATAGAATAATAAAGGTTCCTTCATAATTAAAATAAATGTAAAAAGAGATATTGATGTATCTTTTAAATAAAAAGTAACGTACTCAAAAGAAAAAAAAGAAATTGTAAAATGTCTCTCTAAATAGAATAATAAAGGTTCCTTCATAATTAAAATAAATGTAAAAAGAGATATTGATGTACCTTTTAAATAAAAAGTAATGTACTCAAAAGAAAAAAAAGAAATTGTAAAATGTCTCTCTAAATAGAATAATAAAGGTTCCTTCATAATTAAAATAAATGTAAAAAGAGATATTGATGTACCTTTTAAATAAAAAGTAATGTACTCAAAAGAAAAAAAAGAAATTTGTAAAATGTCTCTCTAAATAGAATAATAAAGGTTCCTTCATAATTAAAATAAATGTAAAAAGAGATATTGATGTATCTTTTACTTAAAAAGTAATGTACTCTAATGAAAAAAAGAAATTGTAAAATGTCTCTCTAAATAGAATAATAAAGGTTCCTTCATAATTAAAATAAATGTAAAAAGAGATATTGATGAATCTTTTAAATAAAAAGTAATGTACTCAAAAGAAAAAAAAGAAATTGTAAAATGTCTCTCTAAATAGAATAATAAAGGTTCCTTCATAATTAAAATAAATGTAAAAAGAGATATTGATGTATCTTTTACTTAAAAAGTAATGTACTCTAATGAAAAAAAGAAATTTGTAAAATGTCTCTCTAAATAGAATAGTAAAGGTTCCTTCATAATTAAAATAAATGTAAAAAGAGATATTGATGTATCTTTTAAATAAAAAGTAATGTACTCAAAAGAAAAAAAAGAAATTGTAAAATGTCTCTCTAAATAGAATAATAAAGGTTCCTTCATAATTAAAATAAATGTAAAAAGAGATATTGATGTATCTTTTACTTAAAAAGTAATGTACTCTAATGAAAAAAAGAAATTTGTAAAATGTCTCTCTAAATAGAATAATAAAATTTCCTTCATAATTTATATAAAGGTAAAAAGAGATATTGATGTACCTTGGAAATAAAAAGTAATGTAGTCTAATGAAAAAAAGAAATTTGTAAAATGTCTCTCTAAATAGAATAGTAAAGGTTCCTTCATAATTAAAATAAATGTAAAAAGAGATATTGATGTATCTTTTAAATAAAAAGTAATGTACTCTAATGAAAAAAAGAAATTGTAAAATGTCTCTCTAAATAGAATAATAAAGGTTCCTTCATAATTAAAATAAATGTAAAAAGAGATATTGATGTATCTTTTAAATAAAAAGTAATGTACTCAAAAGAAAAAAAAGAAATTGTAAAATGTCTCTCTAAATAGAATAATAAAGGTTCCTTCATAATTAAAATAAATGTAAAAAGAGATATTGATGTACCTTGGAAATAAAAAGTAATGTACTCTAATGAGAAAAAGAAATTTGTAAAATGTCTCTCTAAATACAATAATAAAGGTTCCTTCATAATTAAAATAAATGTAAAAAAGATATTGATGTATCTTTTAAATAAAAAGTAATGTACTCTAACGAAAAAAATGAATTTGTAAAATGTCTCTCTAAATAGAATAATAAAGGTTCCTTCATAATTAAAATAAATGTAAAAAGAGATGTTGATGTACCTTTTAAATAAAAAGTAATGTACTCAAAAGAAAAAAAAGAAACTGTAAAATGTCTCTCTAAATAGAATAATAAAGGTTCCTTCATAATTAAAATAAATGTAAAAAGAGATGTTGATGTACCTTTTAAATAAAAAGTAATGTACTCAAAAGAAAAAAAGGAATTTGTAAAATGTCTCTCTAAATAGAATAATAAAGGTTCCTTCATAATTAAAATAAATGTAAAAAGAGATATTGATGTATCTTTTAAATAAAAAGTAATGTACTCTAACGAAAAAAATGAATTTGTAAAATGTCTCTCTAAATAGAATAATAAAGGTTCCTTCATAATTAAAATAAATGTAAAAAGAGATGTTGATGTACCTTTTAAATAAAAAGTAATGTACTCAAAAGAAAAAAAGGAATTTGTAAAATGTCTCTAAATACAATAATAAAGGTTCCTTCATAATTAAAATAAATGTAAAAAAGATATTGATGTATCTTTTAAATAAAAAGTAATGTACTCTAAAGAAAAAAAGAAATTTGTAAAATGTCTCTCTAAATACAATAATAAAGGTTCCTTCATAATTAAAATAAATGTAAAAAAGATATTGATGTATCTTTTAAATAAAAAGTAATGTACTCAAAAGGAAAAAAAGAAATTGTAAAATGTCTCTCTAAATAGAATAATAAAGGTTCCTTCATAATTAAAATAAATGTAAAAAGAGATATTGATGTATCTTTTAAATAAAAAGTAATGTACTCAAAAGAGAAAAAAGAAATTGTAAAATGTCTCTCTAAATAGAATAATAAAGGTTCCTTCATAATTAAAATAAATGTAAAAAGAGATATTGATGTATCTTTTAAATAAAAAGTAATGTACTCTAATGAAAAAAAGAAATTGTAAAATGTCTCTCTAAATAGAATAATAAAGGTTCCTTCATAATTAAAATAAATGTAAAAAGAGATATTGATGTATCTTTTAAATAAAAAGTAATGTACTCAAAAGAAAAAAAAGAAATTGTAAAATGTCTCTCTAAATAGAATAATAAAGGTTCCTTCATAATTAAAATAAATGTAAAAAGAGATATTGATGTACCTTGGAAATAAAAAGTAATGTACTCTAATGAGAAAAAGAAATTTGTAAAATGTCTCTCTAAATAGAATAATAAAATTTCCTTCATAATTTATATAAAGGTAAAAAGAGATATTGATGTACCTTGGAAATAAAAAGTAATGTAATCTACTGGAAAAAAAGAAATTGTAAAATGTCTCTCTAAATGGAATAATAAAGGTTCCTTCATAATTAAAATAAATGTAAAAAGAGATATTGATGTACCTTTTAAATAAAAAGTAATGTACTCAAAAGAAAAAAAAGAAATTGTAAAATGTCTCTCTAAATAGAATAATAAAGGTTCCTTCATAATTAAAATAAATGTAAAAAGAGATATTGATGTATCTTTTAAATAAAAAGTAATGTACTCAAAAGAAAAAAAAGAAATTGTAAAATGTCTCTCTAAATAGAATAATAAAGGTTCCTTCATAATTAAAATAAATGTAAAAAGAGATATTGATGTACCTTGGAAATAAAAAGTAATGTACTCTAATGAGAAAAAGAAATTTGTAAAATGTCTCTCTAAATAGAATAATAAAATTTCCTTCATAATTTATATAAAGGTAAAAAGAGATATTGATGTACCTTGGAAATAAAAAGTAATGTAATCTACTGGAAAAAAAGAAATTGTAAAATGTCTCTCTAAATGGAATAATAAAGGTTCCTTCATAATTAAAATAAATGTAAAAAGAGATATTGATGTACCTTTTAAATAAAAAGTAATGTACTCAAAAGAAAAAAAAGAAATTGTAAAATGTCTCTCTAAATAGAATAATAAAGGTTCCTTCATAATTAAAATAAATGTAAAAAGAGATATTGATGTATCTTTTAAATAAAAAGTAATGTACTCTAATGAAAAAAAGAAATTTGTAAAATGTCTCTCTAAATAGAATAATAAAGGTTCCTTCATAATTAAAATAAATGTAAAAAGAGATATTGATGTATCTTTTACTTAAAAAGTAATGTACTCTAATGAAAAAAAGAAATTGTAAAATGTCTCTCTAAATAGAATAATAAAGGTTCCTTCATAATTAAAATAAATGTAAAAAGAGATATTGATGAATCTTTTAAATAAAAAGTAATGTACTCAAAAGAAAAAAAAGAAATTGTAAAATGTCTCTCTAAATAGAATAATAAAGGTTGCTTCATAATTAAAATAAATGTAAAAAGAGATATTGATGTACCTTTTAAATAAAAAGTAATGTACTCTAATGAAAAAAAGAAATTTGTAAAATGTCTCTCTAAATAGAATAGTAAAGGTTCCTTCATAATTAAAATAAATGTAAAAAGAGATATTGATGTATCTTTTAAATAAAAAGTAATGTACTCAAAAGAAAAAAAAGAAATTGTAAAATGTCTCTCTAAATAGAATAATAAAGGTTCCTTCATAATTAAAATAAATGTAAAAAGAGATATTGATGTATCTTTTACTTAAAAAGTAATGTACTCTAATGAAAAAAAGAAATTTGTAAAATGTCTCTCTAAATAGAATAGTAAAGGTTCCTTCATAATTAAAATAAATGTAAAAAGAGATATTGATGTATCTTTTAAATAAAAAGTAATGTACTCTAATGAAAAAAAGAAATTGTAAAATGTCTCTCTAAATAGAATAATAAAGGTTCCTTCATAATTAAAATAAATGTAAAAAGAGATATTGATGTATCTTTTAAATAAAAAGTAATGTACTCAAAAGAAAAAAAAGAAATTGTAAAATGTCTCTCTAAATAGAATAATAAAGGTTCCTTCATAATTAAAATAAATGTAAAAAGAGATATTGATGTACCTTGGAAATAAAAAGTAATGTACTCTAATGAGAAAAAGAAATTTGTAAAATGTCTCTCTAAATACAATAATAAAGGTTCCTTCATAATTAAAATAAATGTAAAAAAGATATTGATGTATCTTTTAAATAAAAAGTAATGTACTCTAACGAAAAAAATGAATTTGTAAAATGTCTCTCTAAATAGAATAATAAAGGTTCCTTCATAATTAAAATAAATGTAAAAAGAGATGTTGATGTACCTTTTAAATAAAAAGTAATGTACTCAAAAGAAAAAAAAGAAACTGTAAAATGTCTCTCTAAATAGAATAATAAAGGTTCCTTCATAATTAAAATAAATGTAAAAAGAGATGTTGATGTACCTTTTAAATAAAAAGTAATGTACTCAAAAGAAAAAAAGGAATTTGTAAAATGTCTCTCTAAATACAATAATAAAGGTTCCTTCATAATTAAAATAAATGTAAAAAAGATATTGATGTATCTTTTAAATAAAAAGTAATGTACTCTAACGAAAAAAATGAATTTGTAAAATGTCTCTCTAAATAGAATAATAAAGGTTCCTTCATAATTAAAATAAATGTAAAAAGAGATGTTGATGTACCTTTTAAATAAAAAGTAATGTACTCAAAAGAAAAAAAGGAATTTGTAAAATGTCTCTAAATACAATAATAAAGGTTCCTTCATAATAAAAATAAATGTAAAAAAGATATTGATGTATCTTTTAAATAAAAAGTAATGTACTCTAAAGAAAAAAAGAAATTTGTAAAATGTCTCTCTAAATACAATAATAAAGGTTCCTTCATAATTAAAATAAATGTAAAAAAGATATTGATGTATCTTTTAAATAAAAAGTAATGTACTCTAAAGAAAAAAAGAAATTTGTAAAATGTCTCTAAATAGAATAATAAAAGTTCCTTCATAATTAAAATAAATGTAACAAGAGATATTGATGTACCTTTTAAATAAAAAGTAATGTACTCAAAAGAAAAAAATGAATTTGTAAAATGTCTCTCTAAATACAGTAATAAAGGTTCCTTCATAATTAAAATAAATGTAAAAAAGATATTGATTTATCTTTTAAATAAAAAGTAATGCACTCAAAAGAAAAAAAAGAAATTGTAAAATGTCTCTCTAAATAGAATAATAAAAGTTCCTTCATAATTAAAATAAATGTAACAAGAGATATTGATGTACCTTTTAAATAAAAAGTAATGTACTCAAAAGAAAAAAATGAATTTGTAAAATGTCTCTCTAAATACAGTAATAAAGGTTCCTTCATAATTAAAATAAATGTAAAAATGATATTGATTTATCTTTTAAATAAAAAGTAATGCACTCAAAAGAAAAAAAAGAAATTGTAAAATGTCTCTCTAAATAGAATAATAAAGGTTCCTTCATAATTAAAATAAATGTAAAAAGAGATATTGATGTATCTTTTAAATAAAAAGTAACGTACTCAAAAGAAAAAAAGAAATTGTAAAATGTCTCTCTAAATAGAATAATATAGGCCTGTCATAATAAAAAAAAATCACTAAAAATTGGCACGAATTTTTGTTCAAAATCAAAAATCAAAAAATCTACCCTATACGTTGAAATTTTTTTTGTTGATTTCGCCAAAAATATAATCATTATAAAACTTAGTGCTTTACTGAAAATATATGGTACAAAACTTTTGAAGCACACTGTATTTTTTTAATTTTCAAACATAAGCCCCTGTCTGAAATATTTTTATCTCTAATTATACAAAAAATTAAGTCAAAAACAACTAGTTTAACCTTATAAAACACAAACTTAAAATGGCAAAAGTCAAATGTTTTACAACACTGGACTCGAATATTTTTCCTTCCTAATTTAGTATACCTCAACTCCACTCTACAACTGGATTTATTATAATTAGTGCTCTGGGTCAAAAATCTGTTGGCACTTCAATTGGCAAGAAACCTGCGACATTCCCCAAATCCTCAATATGGTCTCGGATCGTACGGTGGGGCGTTAAACCCAACATATCTGTTGTTTTTCCTATGTTGAAATCCCGAACCAGGCGCTGTATTATAATAAATCACCCTTCTTATCCCGAACGGATCGATATAACCAAAACTCCCTGATCTAGTATCCCCCACAGTCTCTTCTTCGTGATACGCCCTCGGGATGTAGTACCTAAATCCGTCATTTGTTACGGAAACCCCATCGTACGTCTGAGATTTGGGTTCGAATCCCACGTAGGGACGACCATTTTTATCCAGAGGATAAGTGGGCCCGTTTTGGAATCTGTAATTGTTCTGAACGTGACGAACGTAAGGATTGTACTCCAATGAATTATGGTCTACTTCATGGGAACCACCAAAGTCCTCTGGGCTGTAAATGGGCGTAGATAGGCTTAAAGATGGCGATTCTGTGGTTATTCTTGGAGTAGAAACCAAATGGTTGCTGGAGAAATACGTTAAGTTGTTGTAATCGTAAGTTCTGATTAAAGAATTCGGAGTAATTTCAACGAGTGGTTCAGTGGGGATTATAATTCTGAACGGAGTAGAACTGTCTACAGAATTAGGAGAGACATTGCTTATAGCAACACCTGTAGTACTAGGAAAGTATGTACTAGGGGCTGAAGTAGTACTAGGAATGTAGCTATGGGTATTTGATAACGGTGAGACAGTAGTACTAGAGACGTAGTTGTAACCGTTTGATAGAGGCGCAGCTGGAGTACTAGTTACGTAAGACAAAGGTGAAGCAGTTGTACTAGGAATATATGACAAAGGTGTTATAGTAGTGCTAGGGATATAACTCGAAGAAATTTGATTTCGATATGGTACTGCTACCACAGGTCTAGTATGTTGTAGCCCCGTTTTGACCAGACTGCCTGCAGTAGCAGGATATTTTTTAGCAGTTATTACTGCTTCTCCGACGTTTATGTTCCTTCCTACGTAGACGTTCTTATTTTTTAGGATCCTGTAGCCTGCGTTGTCGGCTATGTAGTCTCTTTGCCTTAGTATGCCTGGAAAAAAAATAATTACAAAATTATCCCTGGGATATTGGGTATAAGAAATTAATTGGGGTAATGAAGGTATTTCTCACCATCAGCATCTATCCAGGCGTATGTGCCAACTACGGTGCCATCTTCAAGTCGTTTTTCTTTTCGGTATTGGCCGCTGTCGGTTTGGTATCGAAAATATCGTTCGGGGCCTTCGTCTGTTTGGATGTGGTATTGGTGCGGTGAAGGTGTTTCCCACGCTGGACTTTGGGATATACATGTCGAATATACTACCTGAAATTAGAAAAATTTGTGAAATTTTAGTCGGTTTGGCAACATTACGTTGTATAAGATTTGTAGTTTTGGAGGTATTTTATGAATTTAACAACGACTTATTACTAAATTAATATTTAGAAGAATATTCTGATATTTAGCAACATTACTTTCTCAAAAAAATAATGTTTAAATAAATTTGAGTTCAAAAAGAAATTTTCAAATATCAAATTTATGTGCAATTATAATTTAAAAAACATTTATTGTTGCGTTTTCAAAAGTCAAGTTAGGTTGGTGAAAGATCTCAAATAGACATTTTTATGTCAAATGTCAAATATGGACGTAAAATACGAGGTAAAATAGCTCTGATAGCTAAGGCCTTGAATCAAAAAGAAGAAATATGTCAAATATCAAATTAATGTTAAATTAATAATTATTAAATAATATTAATAATATTAAATATAAATTAAATTAATAAATGAGTGTTAAAAAACAATCTATTAGTCAGAATCTAAATTATTAAATAGTCAATTTCAAGTGCCAAAATATATTTACATTGTCCATTATGTTCAATTTGTGTATCAATGGCTAAATATTTTTACTGAAAATTGGTGTCTTACAAAGAAGACAAATTTTATTGAATAGAAAATCAAATTTGTTTTTTACGTCAAAAATGAAATTTCAAATTCAATGTTAAACATTGAATTTAAGTGCTAAAAATCAAATTTGTGATCCATAAGTTATCATATCGTATATCAAAAATCTAATTTTAGTCCAAAAATTCAAATTCCTGTTTGACACAGTTTAAGTTTCAAAAATAAATTTTATTTGACAAAAGATCTGTTCTTATAAATTCTTACGTCAAAATCAACATTTACGTGACAGTATTCAAATTTATGTACCAAAAGTTAAGCTCACCTATTGAAAATCTAAATCAAGTCTCAACACTGAAATTCATGTATAAAAGGTCAAATTTAGATGTCAAACGCGCCGAATAACCCTGACAATTGAGGCCTCGAAATTGAAAATGAGGTGAAGAAGGAGATCAACTTTTAAAAGTCAAATTTGTAGGTTATGTCAAAAATGTAATTTCTATAAAATAATTTCATATTCGTATTTCAAAACTGCTCAATTTATTAACAAAAATCAATGTTGTGATAGAAAATTTGAAATCGCTCATCAAAAATCTAATCCATGTTCCAAAATTCAATTTCATGTGTCAAACGTCAAATTTAAGTTTAAAAAATCAAATTTGTTTGTCAAAAGATAAGTTTTTATGTCAAAATCAAAATTTACGGGACATTATTCAAATTCATATATCAAACGTACAATTTAAAAGCCCAAAAATCAAATTTGTGTGTTAAAAATTAAGCTCACCTTAAAAAAATCTAACTCAATCTTGAGAACCTGTATATAAAAAAAAATGGACGGGGTGTTACGTCACTCTAACACCACTATCGTTGTAATCAGTGTTGCCAATGTCCGGATAATTATCCGATTTTCGGATAATTTCGTTTACTATCCGGTAATCTTCAGATTGAAGAATTTTTCGGACAATTCAGTACTTTACAGAATTCTATATACATATTTTACAATGTATCGGAAAAATAAAATTTTTTATATGATCTCTTAAAACTTCGGTTCATTGAAGTTAACATTTTTTTGAGGCAGTATCCATTTCTTTATTTTTCGTTTTAAAATCACCGTAAATCGTCTTTGCATAGATTTTGAGCTGAAAACCCCGAAAATGTAATCGGTACAACGGTTTCGTATCTACACGTATTTAAGTAGGTGCTATATTTGCTAAATCTACCTAGAAAATTCGGGTAGCTAAAGCTATAGTTCTGATCTTCATTCTGATAGCATTTTCAGATAATTAGAGATGTGATGTTAGGATAATTTCGGATAATTTGAGTTCGATATTCGGATAATTTATATTTTGGCATTGGCAACACTGGTTGTTACGAACTTCATAGAGTGAGAGAACTAGAGAGATCTTAGAAAATATATGGTCTAAGAGAAAGATGGAAACAGACGGGGAAACAAAGCACACAGCTGTATACAAAATAACATTTAATTCACATTTTTTGGTTTTACAAAACATTGTTTTTTTAAATATTTTTATAAAACCGTCATAACCACAATCTTAACACTATAAAAACTATAAGGCCCAATTGAATGACCCTGACGTCATTAACGCCCAATACACACTCAGTGAGAATGAGAAATCAGTTACAATAAATTAGTTTTCATGGGGATGAAATAATAATGTTAGACTTTTATATCGTCTATTGAGAACCATAATGGCGAAACTTCAAAAATTTCATTTTTGAGTTAAGACCACTAAGTTACTTTGAAATGAGCCTTCTTATACGTGCATAAGTGGCGAAAGCATATTTCAACATTTTGCCACTAGAGTGCGACATAAGTCATCGGAGAGGGAAAAATATGATTCGTTGTTTAAGGGCAGGAGTGGCGCATGTCAGTTTGTGTCCAGAATCGATCTGCTATCGATTACAGTTTACAAGTTATTTTGACGTATTCGGACAGTCGCCGGTGAAATACTAAAATACATAAAATACAACGTAATGTAAGAGTGGCGTATTTAGACATTTCGCCACTAGGTATTGTATTTAAGAGCAAAAGATAAGTTAGTTTCGTCGGTTTCTCATTAGGTAAGCATTTTTTTTCATTCTGTTAATGTATCGTGTTTTATTAATTTTTCTTACTCTACAAACTGATCAGTTTTCTTTTAATTCATTTTTTATTTATTTTCAGTTTCCTAAAGCTTTTTTTTTGTAATTAAAATTACGAAATGAACGGTAACACAGAGAAAATGTTTCCTGCTCTGGACATGCAGTAAGTTCTTACTTAAAATATTCAGAATTCTTGCTGAACCAGTTGCTTTTATATTTTTTCTTCATAACTAATTTCTTACGTTTCAGGATTCAAAAAAAGGACAATACTCCGGAAAACAATACCCAAGCAGTACTGGAAGAATCGACGAGCCTGAATTTAGTGACTGCTGCTAATAATTCTACTGCCGTATCATCTGCCCCCGGTACATCGTAAGTTTTTAGTTAAAATATAGTTTTGACTAAACTAAGTCCAGTATTTTAACTTTCTAAACAAGTATTTTGCATTTTAGAACTCAAAACCTAAATTCAAGGACTGTGGTAGATAAATCTCCTAATACCCAAATTATTAAATCCTCAAGCCCGTCATGCTCTTCTTGCTCAAGTAATAGTGGATCATCATCGAGTGGATCGTCATCGTCCTCTTCATCTAAATCATCTTCTTCTTCTTCTTTATCTACGTCAACATCACCAACTTCTCAATTTGATGATAGTGATGCCGATCCAGTATACAACATTAATAATGAAGTTACGAATAACGAATCTACCGACACCTACGATTCCAGTAATGACGGGAGCGAAGGAGTGAAAAAAACACGAAAAAGAAAGCGAAACCCAGATGGTTGGAAACGAAATATTGCCAAGAAATTACGAAATTCTGGCAAGGAGTATCGCCCTATTAATAAAAAAAATGATGTACTAATGCCGGCCCGGAAAATGCTACCACCGTGCAAAGACACTTGCAGACTGAAGTGTTCTACGAAATTTACTGAAGTAGATAGGCAAAGTATTTTTAAAAAATTTTGGGCATTGGGAAATTTAGAACGACAAAGACATTTCGTTTTGAATCAAGTGCAGTGTGTTCGTGCAAAATACCAAAGAATTGTTCTGGAAAGAAAAAAAAATCGTAGCTCAAACAAAGCATACTATTTTGACAAAGATAGCGAACGAATACAAGTGTGCTTCTTGTTTTTCAAAAACACATTAGGGATTTCAGAAAGATTTGTCAGGACTGTAAAAAGTAAAGATGACAACGGTATCTTGATTAAAGATTCCCGTGGCAAAGGTGGTGGTACAATTGTTTCAGATGAAATAAAGGATGGGATGAGAAATCATCTAAGATCTATTCCAGCTGTGGAGAGCCATTACACCAGGGCTAATACAGAAAAAAAGTATATAGAAGGGGGGAAATCATTGACTGATTTGTATAACGACTACGTAGAGACATGCAATGAAATTGGAAAACCACATGGGAAAATACATTTGTACCGGTACCTCTTCAATTACGAATTTAATATGGCGTTTCATAAACCCAAAAAAGATCAATGTCTTCAGTGCACAACATACAAAAATTCAGACGCTACAGAAAAAAATCAGTTAGAACAAAGGTATAAAAGTCACATTGAAGAGAAGGAATTATCACGGGCTGAGAAGAACAAAGACAAGGAAAAAATCGGTGATCTGTATAAAGTTGCATGCTTTGACTTACAAGCTGCTCTTCCAGTGCCCAAAGGCGATGTGTCTTCGTTTTATTACAAGTCACGTTTAAATTGCTACAATTTTACTGTTTGCCAGCTTCAACAGAAGGGACTGGGGCAAGTTGAATGTTTTTTTTGGCACGAGGGAGAAGGAAAAAGGGGGGCCTCAGAAATAGGTACTTGCCTTTTGGATTTTTTAAAAGAGCTGTCAGAAGTCGCAAAATATGAAGATTTAGAAATTGTCTTATATTCTGACAATTGTGGAGGGCAAGGAAAGAACAAGTACATAATAACTGCATTCTTGTACGCCGTAGCTAATTTTAAAATAAAAAGCATCACCCACAAGTTCTTGGTTGTGGGTCATGGGCAAAATGAGGGAGATACAAGCCATTCTATGATAGAAAAAGCTATAAAGCAGGCTTTAAAGAATGGACCTATTTATGTTCCAGCCCATTATTCAGCAATTATTGGTAATGCCCGAAAACTGGGCATTAGATTTCGCGTCCACGAAATGTGTTACAAAGATTTCAAAGATCTTAAAAATCTCAATGAAAGAGTGGCCAATTCTGGTTTTAACATCAATTCAAATGGCATTAAGTTCAACTTTAATGACATTTGCATGATTAAAGTAGATCGTAGTGATCTTGATCACTTTTATTATAAATTATCCTATAAAGATGCAGAATTTAGTTCTGTGAGCATCCGAATGAAGAAAACCAGGAAATGTTCAAATATTAGGGAAGTCACACTTCAATCGGCTTACACAGAAAGCTTACCTGTTTCGAAGAAAAAATACATGGACTTACAAAGTCTCCTAAAAAATAAATCCATACCAATGGTACATCATGATTTTTACGAAAACTTAAAAACTGAAGAATGAAGAACTCAAAATACTAATAATAATTTGTTACTTTAATGCGTTTTGTTACCAAAAATTATATTAATTTAGTTTTAACTATTTTGAGTACAGGTTCTTTAGTATTTTCATATTTTTGTAATGTTTTCCTATACTGTATTACGTATTTAGTTCACTTTTTGTTACTTTTTGATGGTTCAATGTTGATGTTAAATATAATTTCATTAGTTTTTTGTTGTTTTTTGCCCTTAAGTCACCTAGGATCATAAAAAATTCACGGAATAATTTACGCAATAGTGGCGAAACTACAAAGAAAATTTTTTTATTATAAATTTCGGACAATTTAATCGCATTGTACTTAATAAAGACACTAAAATTGGAAGATCACTAAAAACAAAAAATTAACTGGTCTACTTTTTAACCTGACATTTAATTTTAAAGTTTAACAGGAATTTAAAATGCGATTTTCTAAGAATTACTAGTTTCGAACTTTCGCCACTATGGTTCTCAGTAGACGATATATTCATATTATTATTTAGAAAAAAATTTAAACTTCTTATTACCGAAGATTTTTCAATATTTCTAAAATATACAATTATAATTTGTAGACTTTGTATACCTAAATGTGGTGGTAAATAGTAGTCACTTTGGCAACCATGCAGAAGGCTGTTTCAAGACTATCGGATAATCGTAGAAAAGTAAGCCGAGGTTGCCAAATCCTGTCGGCCCCAAAAATATGACAATGTTAAGTTAGGTTATGAAGTTTCGTTTTAGTGATGATTATGTGTATTTGTAAAAGCTGCTTTTTGTCGATATATCTGTTATCTGTAGACATTGTTCAAAATTATATTTGTCCCGAAGTAATTTAAACCGACACATTAAAGAAACTCACGGATTAAAGCCTGAGGTGATAACTTATGATGGAATAATTAAGTCTTTTAAATGCCTAGAAGGGTATAACATTTCATTTGAAATGCAAGTTGAATTAGTTTCACATTTAAAAAGTGAGCATAATTTGCATATGGAGTAAGAGGAACGTCAGTTTGCTTCAGTGGAAGTTACCTAAATAATAAACTATATATTTATAGTTATGTGTGTTGACAATTAGTTTAAACAGCTTTTAATTTAACATTTGTTTTTACAAATCTTAACTTGGCTAGGAGAAATAATTAAGTTGAATTATTAAACCTTGTGGAAAATCGTCAACTTCGGAGCAAAACTGCTATTTATTACTTCTGTAACAGAAGTGGTAAGAAATGTTGCTATTTCTTATAAATAGTTCATTCCTTTTAATGGCTTGTGAGTACCAAACTTTATTATTTCTTTTATTTCAGTAAAAATACGTGACATACCTTCTTGTACTAAAAGAGTGAAGAAAATTCAAGTCTCAAAAACGATTAATTATTCCTGTACAAGTCAAATAAAAGTTGTAATAATAAACGAAACAGACTCTTCAGTAAATCTTTTGCAAATTACATTATGGATATGATTTTTAGATACAACATTTGAGATTGCCCAAAGAATAACGAGCAAATATGACTCAGCAACTGTTTCTTGAAGTTCATACAACAAAGTGAGATACTATAGTCGTTTTAGAATTTATATCTTTAATTTTTGGTCTATTATTTTAGCATTTTATATGATTACAGGGAAAATATTAATGAAACCAAATTAAAAAGAGCTGATTTGTTAACAAGAAAGGACATTAATAATATTATGTCTGCATATCATATCCAAATTCAAGAAGGTGATTGGCATTTAGAAAGTATGATTTCATTTATATACATCTTATTTAATTAAGTTTGTTAATAATTACAGTTTATATGTTCATCTGAGAATTTCACAGGTCTTAAGAAGTACACTTCAAAATTTATAATACAGACTAAAGGAGAAAAATTTCCTACTTGTATAAAATTCCTGCCAGAACCTCATTTGTTTCCTTTAAGGATGGTTTTTATTAAAATTTTTATTTCTATTTATTTTTTAGATGCTGTTAGTATTGACATGTATGAAAAGCAATGTTATCAATCTGAGCTTTATTTTATAAACCACAGAATGTTGAAAATGAAGATTTTTGTCATATTAAAAATATGTTAATGAAATTTAGATACAATATTATCGCCATTGAGAGCATTCCTGGACTAAACTCGTATGATTTTGAGTTAACTAATGTATTGGTGGTAGATGATTGGGGTGAAGGCTTTACAGTATCATGCATGCTGACAGTTGTTTTTACTTTATTTTTTCGAAAGTTGAAAGAACATATGGGTGTTGTAAATGCAAAAACATTCATGTCTGATGTAACTAACGTATTTTACAATCCCTGGAAAGAAGCCACACCTGTTATAGCCCATCGACCATGCTTGGCAATCAAAAATAAATAAAATAAGTAATCCCGATAAAAGAGAAAATGTGTATAGAACACTAAACTCTTACAGACTTCAACAGACAAGATAGATTTCAAGAAAATGATGACAACTTTTTAAAGAAAATTAATGGAAGACCTAGATACATTTAATTTTACAGTTTATTTTCAAAACCACTATGCACGCAATTATGAGAAGTGGGCTTACTATTGAAATATTAAAACATGTTGAAAACACTATAACAACCGAAAATATTCTTATGAAACAGATTATAAAAATATACGAACTTCTAAGGTCAATGACAAAAAAAGCAAAGAACCCCCAAACAAAAATATTGATAAGCAACTAACTTTTTTTTCAACAAAAAAGGGAAAAACTGCCGCTAAGACTTTAAAAAAAGTCTAACTTCAAAGACGTTAAGGAATTAAAGGACTATTTTTTAAATGCAAATTTGGAATGCATATCAAAATCACAGAATAATGAATGATCACAATTATTTTTAAAACTTATAACTATATATTAATAAATAATGTATGCATTATATCATATTTTATTTTATTTATTATTTAAAATTCCTGAGTATTTTAGTTTATAGTACTAATGAACTGGCGGATCCTCTTGCCCTTCTCCATTTTCCCGAACAGTTGCCGGAAGATCTGCAAAAAAATATTCAAGTTTGGGGCGCTAAGTTATTATTACCAAGTTTTATACAATTAATATAAATATAATGATTTTGATCTTTAAAACTAGCACTATATTAACGCTCATTTTGGCATTTACTTAACGATATTTGTTTTAATGTATATTTGAAATGTTAAATCCATTATATTTTGTAACACGTTAAAGTTATTTAAATTTACTGACATATCTCTACGAAGCAATTTGGCAACCTCGGATTACTTTTCAATGATTATCCAATCCTATTTCAATTCGAACGCTAAACATGCGAGATTGCCGAATTTGACGCGCTATAATTCTCGTACTACCTCTTACCTTTCTAAGATACAAAGATAGCAAGTAAGCAGTCAGTGTGTCGAAATAACAACATTGGTAACAATTTAGCCTAATACGCAAGCGGTGCGAAGGGTAATGTTAGGTTATTTTATGTATTTTAGTTAAGGGAGATTATTTAGGAACTTTTATTAAGGGACACTGCAAGTTGTAGTAAATCAGATTCTTCGTGTACTAAACTGATACGACAATATTAACTCCGGGAGAAAGGTCTGTTTTAACAAATGTATATGACTGTATTCGTGACCATTATCCTAAAAAATCAGTATAGGATGTGAGAATTTTCTAGTAGTTTAACGAATGTACAGTTGAGTTAAAATTATGGAAAAAATAATGATTTTATTCCATGCTCTATTTTGATTTCACGCATTTCAATTGTCCGTTTCCATGATTTCTATAAAATTTTCCCGGATTATTGAAACATTTTGTTCGTTCTCACTTATTCGTCGGGTATTATTTCATTAAAATTTGACCGGACTATTAAAAAATTTAATTCGTTTAAAACCATCGGGTGTGCTGTGACCAGTTTGACATTTCACTCAGCAGTCAAACTAAGATTCGACACATCGTTATCGAAAAACTAACGAAAAGTGGTAAAAATGTGGTCTAAAAATTTAAAACCCACTCAGTTGCACTTGCTAAGAAAAAAACTGTTATACAAAGACCAAACGCACATCCAAAAATTTCTGGCGCAATCCTCCTCTTCCCAAGAACAAACTCTCACGAAGCCGGAGATGTCCACCGAGGCGAAACAAGTCCCTATGGCCCAAGAACCGATAAGAGCGACCACTTATTTGACACCGACGAAACCAATTAACTCCGAAACGATTTCGTTCGACGAGATTCCAGGACCGGTGAGCCTCAGACTGATTTCGAAATTTTGGGGCATGATCCCCATCATGGGCACCGAGGTAACGGTAAGAGTTGTACAATATTTACTGAGTGGGGGCAAGTTTTTTGGCGGGGTGTTGTCGTGGGGCGGCAACGCCCCCTTTTTCAAAAAATTTTTTGACGTCTACGGCCCTGTTGTGAGATTACATGGAGCTTTTGGCAGCGATGTCGTCTTGCTGTGCAGACCCGAACATGCTGGGGCCATTTTCCAAAACGAAGGTCCTTACCCCATCAGATCCTGCCTGGATTCTTTGGAAAAGTACAGATTGCAATCTAGAAAATACAGACAAGCTGGTCCATTTCTCACCCACGGCACCGAATGGGAGAAACTAAGAAAATCCATCGAGCAACCGCTCCACACTTGCGTCGAAGAACAACTCGACCAAATTGAAAAAATCAACGAGGATTTCATCGAAAGAATCTTAATAATACGCAACAAGCAAGAAGAAATGCCTAATAACTTCAAAATGGAGATCAACAAATGGGTGCTGGAGTGTTTATGTTCCATAACTTTAAACAGGTCATTAGGCTTTCTGGATCCGTCTGGATTGATCCCTTCCTCAGATCCCGGAAGGCTTTTGGATGGTTTATTTGGAGCTACCGGTGCTATAAGAAAGTTAGAGTATGGATTACATATATGGAAGTTCATAGAAACTCCTGCTTGGAAGAGTTTGGTGAAAAATTGCCATATGATTGAAAGCGTACTCCACAAATACATCGAGAGGACCAAAGATGCTTTACATGAGAAGAAACTCCAACAAGTTCCTCTGGAAAAAGTAACTCTAATGGAACACTTGTTGCTAAAAGAAAACATTATAGAAGATGACGTGCTGACAATCATGCTTGATCTGTTTCTCATCGGCTCAAACACTACAGCTCACACTGTAGCGTTTTATTTCTACCATCTAGCACGAAACCCGCGCTGCCAAATCAAACTTTTCGACGAAATCAAACAGCATTCCGGCAAGCTAACAATCGAGGACCTAAAGAGGTACAAATACCTCCAAGCCTGTCTAAAAGAAACTTTACGTCTAGACCCACCTCTTCCCATCCTGAGCAGAGTCTTGGGCAACGATCTCATCATCCATCACTACCGCATCCCAAAAGGAACCCACGTACTCTACGCCACTCACTTGAACAACATGCGAGAAGAATATTTTGAAGATGCCGGAAAATTCAAGCCTGAAAGATGGTTCAGTGACGATCTGGGAGGATTCGGCAACGACTTCCAAACTTTCGCTTCAATGCCTTTCGGATACGGTCCAAGAAGTTGCTTAGCGAGAGAGATAGCAGAAACCGCTATAGCTTCCTTACTACTGAATGTCTGTAAGAAGTTCAGGATTGAGTACAACTACGGCGATATAAAGAGTTCGAACGAGTTGATGTCTTCGCCTACCAAACCTTTGAAGTTCAGATTTATTAATCGAATTTGAATAATATTACATTGATTTTGTTGTTTGAGATTGTTTGGTTTAAAGTTGAAATAGTTGGTAGTTTCGTTGGAAATATTTTTTTGTTTGTTGTTAGCCAGATAGGTTTGTTGCCAATTTTCTTGTAAAATGTGGCAGCAATGTGGAAAATTCAAATAAAATGTATAAATACAAGTTTTACTTCTTCTTTAGCGGACGATTTATATTTTTAAATAAAAAGATGAATCTCAGACGAGTTATGAAATTTTGGGACTTAATTAACAGTACATGGTTTTAAAGGATACATTTTGTTGATTATAAATAATTTGTAGTATATACTGGGTGTTTCAAACAACTATATTATATTATTATTTTTTAAATAGCATACCCTGTATATACATTTTTGAAATCTAACTTTGGTGTAAAATATGCTATTTTTAATTATCTACCGTTTCTAAACTAAGCAGATTAGACCCCAAGTTTAACAAAATGTTGGCTTCCATTTATTAAAAAAAAATCATATATCAGACTAATTTAAGTTTGATATATAGATATATAAGACTTATTTTGACACAACAAAAAATAATTTTAAAATAAAGATAATTTGATATATCCAATTCTGCTTTAAAAATGCTTTGAAAAAATGTACATTTAGATGTACCAGATAGCCCTGTTATGCGTGAAACACACTGTAGAAAATAAAAATTAAGATTTAAAAAGTGTTTCTCTATTAATAATCGTATCAATTGATATATTTTTCTGTTGAAATAAGTAAATACTAATGTTGGATAGTCTTAATTTACTTTTGTGTAGCAGTGAATCACCCTGTATATGCAATTAGAATAGCAAATGGCCTAAATTCAAGAAACAAGTCTAACTCGTAATGAATATGGTAATATTACAACATATTTCATAATGACTGATCGAGTCTATCGCTTTTAGTTTTCGCGTACAGGGTGGCTCGAATCGGATTTTATATTTTTTGAAGTATATAATTTTAAAGTATATTTTTTTATAAGCTATGTATTTTCGGCCATCAAGATTTAGTGGTTAAAACAAAATCAAACAATTTTAAAAGACCTTTTTCAAAAACAGTTTAAAACCAAATATTTCCAATAATGTAAACATTTTTGGATTTGAAAAATAAATAATAATCAAGGATAAGGCATTGTTTTTAAGGAGAAATGGACTTCCATTATATCTGAAAAATGAATATGTCTAGTTTTAACCAACAGTGTGATGTGACAACTGGCATTAAAATCGAAAAAAATACAAATTTGGAACATTTTTGACGGTTCGCACTCTTAAAACCTTAAAAATAAAAAACTTGTCTAAATTTAACGTATAACGTTTTTGAAACGCTAAAATTTGAAAATTTTAACAATATCCCACTCTAGCAATTTATAAAATACGAAATTTTATCAGAATGTGATATTTTCTCTTATGGAATTGTCAAAATTCGAAAATTTTAGAAAAAATATTTAAAATTGATAACTGGTACCTTTACAATTAAAATATCAAATTTTTGGAAATCGCAATCTTTAACTATGAAATGTTATCTAAATTGAATTCAGTTCATTTGTCTAAATTTGACAACTTTTATATTCGAAATAAATTCCCAAATTTTGGAAAATAAGAAAATTGACTAAATTTAATATTTGGCACACTAAAATATATTTTACAAAATAGTTTCAAATTAAATATTCTTTTGAAAAATTTTTCTGAAATATTTGTGTAGTAGTAACACTGCACCATTTTAAACAGACGATCCTGTATAGTATTATAATAATATATATAATAAATAAAACATGTGTTTTATAGATTTGTGGTAGGTACTAATTTTCCTAGTATTAGTATTTCTATTTAAATTTTTTTCCAGACATTCGCTTTGTATACAGAGTGGCCAAATTTAATTACAGAACCGATATTCGTCGCTTGGAAAGAAGTTCTAATTCAAGAAAAAAGTCTTATAATTGGACTATTGTGTGTTTTAAAACTTCCACAATATTTTTTTTAAATTATGGGAAAAACTACACATAAATAAATTTTATTTAATCCACATTTTTTTTATATTACAGATAATCTTAAATTAGTACCTGACGTCATACGTAAGATATAAAATATGTCGGCCTCGTATTTGTATTTATTTTCTATTAGAATAATTACAATATTTACATTCCGATCGGATTCCCAATGATATCGTTTCAATGTCAATGTCGCACTCAGTAATTTAGATCTTTTATACAAACGTGAGCACCATTTCTTATTATATCGCATTGTTTTGGATCAAAAATTGGTTCATTTTCAAATAACCGTTTATAATTTAAAATCCAAAAAAGTATTGATCCAAAGTCATAAATCACCCAGTATATTATTAAGCACAGGAGACAGACATTTAATGGGCATTTAAAAACATTTAATTATTCTGTAAAATTAATATATTATGGTCCCATAATATAAACTTTTGAGACTTAGTTGCAACAATAGTCAAAAAATAATTTTCATGAAATAAAAAGACTAAAACTATTATATTAAACTTTGAACAGAACATAGCAAAACGTTTATCTTTAAGAATAAACCTGAACGAACGTCAAGTTCATGAATTTTTATAATATATAAATTGAAAGATAAAACAATATAAAGTATGTCAAAATGACAAATAATAAGTTAACTTTAAGTGTGATATAAAAGTTTTTCAAAATTAGTAAATTTAAATAATAATTTTTAGGGAATTCCTATGTGGTAACGTCTAGGGAGATGCATGCTTAGATACTATAATTATAATATTTGAAAATATAATAAAACAACTTATTACATATATAAAAGTATAAATTAAATGAATTTTATTCATTGAAATTATCTATTAATGTCAATAATTAATTCTGATTATTACAGTTTAAATATTGTATATTACCATATATTAGAAGTATATAAATTTTCTCATGACTCCCCCTGTATGTATATTAATTTTTCGAGTCATCCTGTATATAACCTATTATCAAGTAATTAATCTGATCACCGGGTATTCATGCACTTCTTTTACGTAACCGTAGATTCGGAATCTTAGTCACGAAAGAAATATGGGTGAGGTTATTATTAAATCTCATAATTTATACGAAGCCTTCACATTGACGTTGATAGTTAAAAAAATTATTAACGTCAAGGAAATCTTATACGCATCTAATTAGGTCAAAATTAAATTAAATCAAATTCACCACAAGCACAATTTTAAAATATTAGTTTATAAAAATATAATTTTTTTTAAGTGTCCCTTAAATTGTATAAATAAAAAAATGATGCTTAATAAAAAAATTGTACCGTATATACATAAGAAACCATTTTGTTAGCGTGAAACACCCTGTATACGTTCCACATCAATATTGAATGGCACTTAAAGTTAACATCTTTTTTAGCTTTTAAAAATCCATTAATTTATGCAATTCCGTCATTTAGAATATTGCTCAGCTCATTTTTAAAATAATCGCCGAAAGAGAAAGTGTCTCCGATATACATAATATTTCTACAGAGTGATTTGAATCAAAATTGCAAATGGCAATTAGAAAAACGAAAATGTATGTACTAGGGAGGTTGTTTGTAACAAATTTTAAACTTCATCATGTATTTTATAAAAAAATTGATAATATGGAGAATGGTCTATTTCATATTTTCTCTTTTTGCTGATAATTTTTAAAATGTTTCATCAACAGCATTATAAAAACAAAAATGTAAGTACTAGGGAGGATAGTTCTAACAAATTTTGACTAATATCAGATGCTTGCTTAAAGAAAATTGGATAATATACAAGATTGTCTATTTCAAATTCATTTTAAGGTTGGTAATACTTTTTAAAAACATAAGTACTAAGGTTATTATTTCTAAAGATTTTCTTTTGTTGTTATTCACAGAAAATTTAATAATATACAGGATGTTCCATTTACGATAAACAAATTATGTTTGGCTTTTTTAAGAAAGCTCAATTGATATTTATCGTAAAATGTACAGTTAACATCAACAAGATAAAACCAATAAGGAAACAATATATCAGAATAATATAACTACCTATTTAATGGACATTTATGATGAACCTTTGAACCTCAAATCGTAAATTTCCAACTAACGGACTCGAAACCATAAAAATAGTGCCTTTCAGTAAAAATTAAAAAAATACAATACTTATTTGCGATAGAAAAGTGACATTCCCCAAGTTTTTCTCCTACTACAAAAAAATCACAAAGAGACAAATCAAGTAAATAAATAGGACAAGGTACTAATTTATCTAATTTATGTAGTTAATAGTTTTCATTTTTCGGATAAACATCTTCTTCGTGGTTGACCTGGATTTTTTATTGGACATTACCGAAAACAATGCCAGTGAAATTACGAGTACGTGAAAGAATTTTATTTCAATGAACTTAATAACGTAATACGTATTTATTTTTGAATCAGCGCCCGGAAGCAGAACCTCATTGTTCGAAAAAAAAGCGAATTAAACTTATATGGAGAATTTTAAGTTTTTCCAATTCTTGTTATAGGAACTTTAAATTTTTATATAACCTCTAATTTGTAATTAATTTCCTACTTATCGAGACTGTAGTTAAAGAATCGCATGCAAATCCCAAAAATATCGCCGTTATTATAAATTTCTTTCATAACAACTTACACAACGATTGGCCATATAAGTCCAGAGGAATTTTGAAATAAATCCCACGCTGGTTAACGTTACCCCACACAACAGATTATGTCAGATATTTTTTTTTGTGTAACTTGTAAATGGAATCGATTTAGTTTGATTTATCGATTAATAAAGGACTTAAATAGATCGCAAAATTGTTGGTTGCGTTCTATTTGAATAATAAATAGAGAGTTTTAATCGGGAGTTGGTTTACCACAAAAATATAGGGTAACAATAAGTTTTACTTACTTTTAAATAATTTTGTCGATTTGTTAAGTTAAAAAATGTGCATTTTTTGGTTTCTTAATTATGCTCTTTCTTTGTTTTATTATTTTTTAGTTTTTTCTCTTTTAGTTTCTTTTTACGGATTTGATCATTTAATTTCGTACTTTCTTCATTTCTTCCATTTTTAGATTCGTGATTTCTCTTTATTGGATTCATCTTTTTAATTTCGTTTAGTCATTGTCTCGTACATTTTTGCTTTCGATTTTCCTTAGCTTCTTTTTTCTAAATTTCATCCTTTTAATCGTTTAGAATCGATTTAATTTCTACATTTCTTAGATTCCTGCTTTGTTAGTATCGTTCTATATTAGTTTCGATCTTTTTTAGTTTCATTCTTTCTTTGTTCTGTCTTCCTCGATATCGTTTTTTCTTAGATATCTTAATTTAATTTCTTATATTTTTATTTTACAGTCATTCATTCAACAAAGAAAACACGAAACTAAAAAGCGATTGTAGATTGGTATTTCTTGTATCGTGTTTTCTTTTTTTTTTGTTCATTCTTACTTTCGTCTCTTCTTAATTCGGTCCTATCTTAGTGTCTTTTTTTCTAAATTGGTTTTTTATTAAAAAAGTCATTTGTTAGTTTTATCTTTTCTTATTGTATTTGTTACTAGTTTCTTTATTTCTTAGTTTCGTCCCGTTTTCTTTATTTCGTCCATTCTTATTTTTGTATTTCATTGGTTTTACTTTATTGCTTAGTAACTTCATACTTTCTTTAATAAGTTTAATACGTTCTTTCTTAATTTCGTTGTGTTATTTTTTTAACTGCCATCTTTTTTATTTTCATTATTTATTTCATGATTCCTCAAATTGCCCTATCTTTGTTTTCTTCAATCTTATTTTCTATTTCTAGTGCCACTTTATTAGTTTCGTCTTTTCTTCATGTCTATCTAATTACTATCATCTATTCTTAAATAAGTCCTTTCTTAATTTTATATTCATTCATTCCACAAAGAAGTATGAAACTAAAAAGTGACTGAACTTTTTGTTTTTATTTTCATATTTTCTTTATCTCGTTCATTTTTAGTTTTCTCTTTTTTGATTTTTATTAGCTTCTCAGATTTAACCTCTCGTAAAATTGAGTTTTCTTAGTTTCGTCCTTTCTGAGTTTTATATCGTCCGTCCTTTCACTTACTTAATTTTATGATTTTAAGTTCTCTTTTGTTTTCAGTTTCTTCATTATTAATTTTTTTCTAGAAAAGCAGAAATTGATTCATCAGGGTGGATTTTTTCATTATTTATTTATTTTCCTAAACAGGTCACTAACGTTTTATTAGGTGTGTAATTAATATAATTATACAATATAATTAAAAACAGAAAATAATATAATATATAAGTCGGTACATAATATCTGAAAACACTGTAAAATGTTTTTATAGTTTTATATAAAAAAAATACTACTCTTCAGTTGACATGTCAATAAAATCGGCCAAAGCATTTTTTTATATATTAAAAAAATCTTGCGATATTAATAGATCACTCTATATTTTATAAAGCCTTATATTAAAACTTAAAATAATAAAAAAATATTTTTTTACCGAAACTCTTAGATTTAAAATTTGTCTAAAAATCTTGAAAAAGAAATTATTCTATTTCAAACGAAATACTCTGTATTTTTAACAATCAGTTGAAACATGATTCTTCTCCTTTATAAAAATATAATATTTTATTATTAATTCACTAATTTAAAGATAGTTTTAATATAAAGTTTTAAACCAATTATTCAAATAACACTTTTTAGTGGCATCTTCTTTTTTAAAAAGCATAATTAATTTTATCCCAAGTAGACAGAGCAAAAATGACAGAAACTGTGACTAAGAGGGGGAGGAGCAGGCGGAGAGTGGTTGAGCGAAAAAAGGAGAGGGCTAAAGTTACACAGCTTTTTTGAAAATGTAACACAATTATCATAAATTTGAATAATTGATACTAATTAAAAACATATTTGATTCAGAACTACAGATAAAAAAAGACAATAAGGGAGGAAGGATGAGAGGAGAACAGATAGATAATTACAAAGAGAAAGAGAAAAATATATCACAGAAACAAAGAAAGAGAGAGAGAGAGAGAGAAAGTTGTACAAAAAAAGGAGAGAGGGGAGAAAGACATTGAGAGAGAGAGAGAGCAAAAAAGTGAGTGACACAGAAAAAGGGATAAACAGAAATAAACAGCTTTTTTAAAAAAATTGCATTAATGAATACTTATACAATTTAGAAAAATCATCACAAAATGACCTCCACGATCACCAGATCTCTCTCCACTAGATGTTTTTCACAGGATTTCTCTCCACTAGAGTTTTTCTGTGGGCTCAGTTGAAAAGCTTTAACTAGTAATACTCCAAAAAAACAGAGAATGAGATGATGAGACGGAGATTGAGAAATAGAGAGAAAGAGAAACAGGGCAGAAAAAACATAAAGACAAAAATGAGTAAGTTGAATTGAAATTAGAATTCAAAGATTGAACATGATGATACATGAGGTTATTAATTTTGATGCAAACCATGGTTTGACCATCAAATTAATTTGTATCGTATTAAAGTTGTTTTTGTTAGTATTTATAGTTAAATGGATTAAAATTAAAATTAAATTCTGACAAAGTCATGTAACATAGCACCACAAAATTAAGAAAATGTTATTTAGTTATTTAGATTAATAAGAAAAATTGTTTAATGTATATTAAAGAAATCGCGCGTTGATATCCACAAAGAAAAATATGGATATTGACAAATATTCGCGAAAATAATACATACTTTTAAATGGTATGTGGACGTGTTATTTGCAACAAAAATTCACTTTGAACATTTACTCCAAAATTTATACGTGGCAACAACTCACACTTTTAATAAAAATATGTGTCATGTAACCAACCAATATCCACCGGCTGAGTCATAATATTGCGTTAGTTTGTAGATTATTCGGTTCGTTTAATCGTTTATCGTTTGGTAAAGTAGTTTCAATAATTCAGTGTAAAAATGGTATTTTATTCAAATCAAGAATATCACGATATATTAATTAATCTAATCCTCGATGTTTTGTATCAGTGTCCCAATGATTGTTGGAAACGTGTACTGTATTATTTAAAAAAAGTGGTCGTATAGATCGTTTGGATAATAATTGCGGAGAATCCATTTTTCACTCTTGTACATCCCCTGTAATCGACCATTCTAAATATCCAGGTGTACTATTGTTTATTATCAGCATTGTAATTGACCGAATTATTCAAGTTTCGCGGTGTTGCCGACTTTAGTTGATTTTCGGTAAATAATATTTGGATAGATCTAAAACACTAATATTTATTTCTTTGAAAACGGCTGACTTCAGAAAGAGATTTTATAAGATATTTTTATTCTGCATCCGTTTTTATACCTCATCCATAAATATGCGCATTATTTTCGCGGACACCCTAAATATTCATTTTATTGCTGGATACCTCAAATATCTCTAAAACTACGACTTAAAAAACTATATCTCTTAATTCAAGTATGAATATGTTTTTTTGTAATTATTACGTCACGAACTTGACATTTGGGTCAATTTCTTGGTTGAAAGTACCCTTCATTATTGTCGAATACAGATCACTCATTCATTGCCGTTCCAGCAGTTTTCTCAAGGTAAAACAAGGTTGAAAAGTTTACTATCTTTAAAATTAGCATATTATATATCGCACATTGTTGCGACGAATATTACTCGAATTTTTATTGTCATTGAATCCTAATTACAGCACCAATGATATTTATACATTTCCAGTCACGTAAAAGTAAAAACAATACTGGGGATAATACGAACCGAGTCCCCTGTGGACTAAAGAAGGAAAGTTGTGTTTGTTGACTCTCCAAATGGACATGAAAATACTTTTACTTCAAATAAAGAACGACAATCGCCATTAAGCGCATATGGGAGACAAAGTCACTTACTTTTTTTAATTTACTTTCATGCGTTGATTAAAGCGGAGAGAAACGGGAACAATTAAAAATATTTATTAGTAGAAAAAACACGTCACTCAGATTTCATCCCCATTGATTTACATACATAAAAACAAAGTAAATATTAATCATACCTAATATTGTTCTCTCCAATAAATAATCTCCGGTGATGTAATACGATAACAAATAATAATATTTTTCTCCACGTGAGACTAAAAATGATCCGGACCTATGGACCACACCTTTCTGGTGTATTTGAGAAATTACTTTCACTCTCGCTCGCATTCATAAATGGAATCACCTTGAAAATTCACATTCCGCCCCAGGGCAAACCAGTTATTAAACATCTACAAGGTGTTCCTTCACGAATTACAAACAATTCATTATATATTTTCGTTCTTAGAAGTCATTATATTATATTTAAGTATGAGAAAGCGACTGCATTGACAGATGACAATAGTGACAGATATGACAGATGACAATAGTGACAGATATGACAGCTGACGAATGACAGTAAAATTTTGACATATGACAATAGTGATAGATATCAGTCAGTTCAGCCATAAAAATTTACTAATAGTTTCATCCGGGCAAAACTAATAAAACACGAAATTACGCAAGAACGGAACTAGAAAATTACGAATATAAGAAAGGAAAAAATGAAAAAGTGGCGAAACTGAAATAGGACCAACCTAACCAAAATGGAAATTAAGAAAGGATGAATCGAAGAAGAAAGGAACTAAGAATGGGAAAAACTAAGAAAAATCAAAACTAAAATAAGACAAAAGTAATAAACAATAAAACTAAGAATCGACGAAATTAGAAAACAAACTGAAAATGGACGAAATTAATAAAAAAAGAAACTAAAAAAAGACGAAGTTAGGAAAGAACGAAACAATGATATATCATGACTAAGAAAATGTCACTAATAAGAACTAAGAAGAGAACATTTATCTAAGAAACTATGAAATTAATATTTACGAAACTAAGAAAGAATATAACTAAAGTAAGACTTATTTTAAGAAAGGTCGAAGTAACAAAAGGAGAGACTAAAGAATCACCTAACTAAAAAAATGAAATTAAGAAGAGATGGAATTAAGATTGAAAATACAAAGAAAACACGAAATTAAAAATACTAATAAGTGCCGTCGCATTTTAGTTTCACGTTTTCTTTGTTGAATTAACGAAATAAAATTAAATTAAATCAAAAATGGATGTAATTAAAAAGGAGGAAACCAAGAAAGAACGAAGCTAAGTAAGACAGAAACTGAAGAAAAAAACTAAATTAAGAAAAAGCGATTCTATGAAACACTTTAGGAAAAAAAGGAAAAAACTGAAAAAACTAATAAAAGAAATCATTAAAAAATAGAAATCTATGTTCCAGAAAATTAAGAGTAGATGAATAACGAAAATAACGAAAAGAAAAAATTTAGAAAATTATCCTATTTACAATGAGATTAATAATAAGGAAAAAATAAGTCTAAGCAAGGACTTATTTAAGAAGATCGAGAATAAGAAAGAGCGAAATTAAGAAAGAATGAAACTAAGAAGAGACGAAACTGACAATGAACGAAATTAAAAACAGTAATAAGTGCCTTCGCTTTTTAGTTTCCTGCTTTCTTTGTTAAATGAATGAAATGAAATAAAATTAAGAAAGTATGTACGTGAAAGGAAGTAAATAAAAAGAAAAAACTAATAAAGAATGAAAGAACAAACTTTAAAAAGGAAGGAATTAAAGAAAGAACGAAATTCAGAAATGGAAAAACTCAAGAAAGAACAAACTGAATTAAGAGCGAATCTATGAAGAACTTTCGAAAGAACGATATAAAAAAAGGCAAAACTAAAAAAGTACGAATATAAGAAAGTTAAAAATTAAAAGTAGACAAATTTTAAAAAGCGAACAAATAAAATTTAAAGGAAAGAAACTAAGGAAAGCCAAAACTTAAAAAGTACGAGAAAAAATTGAATTAAAAATAATGATTATAATAAAGAAGAAAACTAAAAAGATGACAGAATTCTTATTAAAGAAAGAACTAAACCAAAAAATAACTTGTTTAAAAAAAAGCGGAAGTTACAAAGAAATTATGAAACTGAAAAATGCGAAACTAATAATAGACGAAATTAAGAATGAACGAAATAAAGAAGGGGAATCTAAGGAAGAATAATATTAGTATCAAAAAACTAGGTAACGATGACGAAACAATGAAACCTCCAAACCAAGAAAAAGGACACTAATAAGAACTAAGAAAAAAGGACGAATCCGAGAAACAATCAAATTAATATTAATAACAAAGAAATTATGAAAGGATAAACTAAGATAGGACTTGCTTAACAAAGCATCAAGTTAAGAAGAATTCCATTAAAACAGGAACAAATTAAATAAACTAAAAAAGCGAATCTAAGAAGAGATGAATTTAAGAATGAAAGAAAAAAATAATTCACTATATTAAAAACACCAATAAGTGTCGTTGCCTTTTAGTGTCTTTCTCTCTTTGTTAAACCAATGAAATAAAACAAAATTAAAAAAGGATATACCTACAAACGACGAAACTTAGAAAGAACGAAACTAAAGCAAACCCGAAATTAAGGAAAGGCAAATCTATGAAGAAGGAGTTAAAAAAATGACACCTTAAAAATGTTTGTCGAAAATACAGTAACATATTTAGTAATTTTCGCTTAGATATATTACCATCAAAAAATAAACATTTTATGATTAGAAAATTTTACATAATAAATAACACCATAGAAAGAATAAAACAAATTAGATGGGGATTTTTTGGGTGGAAGCTCTTAATAACTTAGGAAACTTTGTTTTTTAAAAGGTTTTTAAAATAGCCATCAAATTAACAACGTCAGGTCGTAAATATTAAAATAATAATAATAATATTAATACCAATAATAATAATAGTAATAATAATAATAATAATAAATAATTATATTGACAATAATGATTTCAGTTATTTCTTTACATCGCCACTAGACATTTTTTTTTATTCTTCTAGCAACTGTTTAAATTTTTATCTTGATATTAACTTAGTTTTATATTTGTACAGGTTTGAACATTTTCAAATAATGAGAGGAAAATAATAATGGAATCGAAATGATAAGTTCCGAAATGTTTTACATAAATTTTAATTTGGGAAAATTATTAAATGGTAGATCACAAAAAATTTGAAAATATTCTCAATATAAATAGCTCCTAAAAATTTTTCTTCAAATATCAAATTATACAGGGAATGTGTTTCTTTTTTCATTACCTTTAAAAAAAAGTGAAACTGGACAGGGGTTGCAATTTAAAAATTTTGAGGTTATTACCCCCTAAAAAAACATGAAAGTTTTAAACTATCTAAAAATGTAGTTTTTATGGCCCTTTAGTGATCTCCAAATTTTCAGATTTTTTTTTCACTCGTTAGAAACTCGGTCGCGGGACTTTTGGGAAACCCTGTATATAAGTTCGTATAAAAGGGAAAGTAAGGATATCATTTTAATACGTCAAAAATGAATTACTCTGCAAAAAAGTTTTACTAACTTTTATCTTTTCTTCAAACCTCATCTGTCACTTTTATATATAAAAATTCCTGTCATTCTTTATCTGAGACTTATCATTATTTTTGTATTAGTTTAACATGGGGATAAATTCAAGGTCGAAATTACTCTCTTTTGGTCTTTGTACCGTGATCTATTATTCGAAATATGTCCGTTACAAAATTCGCATGCAAAATAAGGTGTAGTTAATTGAGTAAGTCACTGAATTATTTTCGTATCTCGACAAACAATTAAATGTGAGGTCATACTCTGGCGAATGTAACGCATCTTCCTTAAAATACACCCGCTGTTATTGTTGTTTTAAACGCGTAATCGGACCTTCTAAATATACATAAATATTTATCGCACGAACACCCAGTTGCTCATCGGTATGTTTATGGAAATAATAATTATACAAATTATTTTTTTGATTAATAACATGTTGCTTAATTGTATATTTTAACAAATTATTTTGAATGCCAATGTCAATTTCGAAAAATTAACCACCAATTCAGAAATTTGAAGTATTTCAAAAGTCTTCTGTCATTTGTCATTGTTTTCTTTTATGAAAGTTATCTGTCCCCGATTCAAAATTGAGCTACTTTTATCTGTAACTTTTATTAATCCACGATATAGAAATCATAAAACTGTTAATAATTATTTCCTTTCTTAAGCAAAGGTTTTCTTATTTTATACTTTCATCATTTCTTGGTTATTAATATCAATTGGATTATTTCTTGAATTCGTCCTTTTTTCTTAGTTCTTATTAGTGTCCTTTTTCTTGATTTGGAGGTTTCATTGATATCGATATCATTCTTTTTCAGATTGGCCCCCTCTTTGTTTCGTTCATTCTTAATTTTGTCTATTATTAGTTTCGCATTTTTCAGTTTCATAATTTCTTTGTAACTTCGGCTTTTTTTTAAACAAGTTATTTTTTGGTTTAGTTCTTTCTTTAATAAGAATTCTGTCATCTTACTTTTTAAGTTTTGGCTTTCCTTAGTTTCTTTCCTTTAAATTTTATTTGTTTCTTATATTCGTACTTTTTTAGTTTTGCCTTTTTTTATATCGTTCTTTCGAAAGTTCTTCATAGATTCGCTCTTAATTCAGTTTGTTCTTTCTTGAGTTTTTCCATTTCTGAATTTCGTTCTTTCTTTAATTCCTTCCTTTTTAAAGTTTGTTCTTTCATTCTTTATTAGTTTTTTCTTTTTATTTACTTCCTTTCTCGTACATACTTTCTTAATTTATTTCATTTCATTCATTCAACAAAGAAAGCAGTAAACTAAAAAGTGAAGGCACTTATGAATGTTTTTAATTTCGTTCATACTCAGTTTCGTCTCTTCTTAGTTTCCTTAGTTTCGCTATTTAGTTTCATGCTTTCTTAATTTTGCTCTTTTTAATCTCGTTCTTCTTAAATTACTCCTTGCTTACACTTATTTTTCCCTCATTATTAATCTCATTATTTTCTAAGTAGGATATTTTTCTAAATTTTATCTTTTCATTATTTTATATTCATCTACTCTTAATTTTCTCGAAATTAGACTTGTATTGTTTCAGTTTCGTTCTTTCTTGGTTTCCTCCTTTTTAATTACTTCCGTTTTTTATGTAATTTAATTTAATTTTGTTCGTTCAACAAAGAAAACGTGAAACTAAAAAGCAAAGGCATTTATTGGTATATTTAATTTCGTGTTTTCTTTGTTTTTTCAATCTTAATTCCATCTCTTCTTAATTTCATTTTTTTAGTTAGGTGATTCTTTAGTCTCTCCTTTTCATACTTCGACCTTTCCTAAAATAAGTCTTACTTTAGCTATATTCTTCCTTAGTTTCTTAAATATTAATTTCATAGTTTCTTAGATAAATGTTCTCTTTTTAGTTCTTATTAGTGACATTTTCTTAGTCATGATATATCATTGTTTCGTCCTTTGCTTGTTTCTTCGTCTTTTTTTAGTTTTTAGTTTTTTAAATAAGTTATTTCTTGGTTTAATTCTTTCTTTGTGACTCATCCTTTCTCTAATAAGAATTCTGTTGTCTTTTTAGTTTTCTTCTTTATTAGGATCATTCTTTTTAATTCAATTTCTTTTCGTACTTTTTAAGTTTTGGCTTTTCTTAGTTTCTTTCCTTTAAATTTTATTCGTTCGCTTTTTTAAATTTGTTTACATTTAATTTCTAACTTTCTTAAATTCATACTTTTTTAATTTTACTTTATTAGTTTTGCCTTTTTTATATCGTTCTTTCGAAAGTTCTTCATAGATTCGCTCTTAATTTAGTTTGTTCTTTCTTGAGTTTTTCCATTTCTGAATTTCGTTCTTTCTTTAGTTCCTTCCTTTCTAAAGTTTGTTCTTTTTATTTACGTTCTTTCTTGTACATACTTACTTAATTTTATTTCATTTCATTTATTCAACAAAGAAAGCAGGAAACTAAAAAGCGAAGGCACTTATTACTGTTTTTAATTTCGTTCATTCTCAGTTTCGTCTTTTCTTAGTTTCGCTTTTTTGGTTTCATGCTTTCTTAATTTCGCTCTTTCTTATTCTTGATCTTCTTAAATAAGTCCTTGCTTAGACTTATTTTTTCCTTATTATTAATCTCATTGTAAATAGGATATTTTTCTAAATTTTTTCTTTTCGTTATTTTCGTTATTCATCTACTCTTAATTTTCTGGAACTTAGATTTGTCTTTTTTTATAGATTTCTTTTATTGGTTTTAAGTTTGTTTTTTCTTAGCGACTCGTCGTCTTTTTCTTTTTTAGTTTCATCCTTTCTTTATGTCGTCCATTCTTAGTTTCATCTTTATTACTTCCGTGCTTTCTCCGTGACTTCATCCTTTCTCAAATAAATATTTTCTTAGTGACTCATTATTTGTTTAATAAGTTATGTTTTCTTAGTTCTATCTTATTCTTCTTTATAATTTCGTTAATTTGTATATTCCTTGTTTTGGCTTCCCTCAGTTTCTCTCTTTTAAATGTAATTTTTCATCAAATAAGAGATACTGTTTGAAAACAGTAAAATGGGACACCCAGTATATCGATAGTTATAAAATATAGATATAACAAAACTAAGAAAAATAATTTACATCTTGTAATATTGATAAATATTATAATTTTTGAAATGAATAAAAATGAAAGTTAAAACAAAGATTGCGGAGAGTTTAAGGTTTACTGTTAATTTAATTTTTGATTTTAGTTTTTTGTTTTTTTAATTATTTATGATCAGCTTTCCTGGAAAATATTAAATTAACAAATAAAGAAATAATTTTGTTTCAATCTGGCCCCTTGTATAGTTTACTACACTGATTTATTAATATTCTATTTACTGTTTCAGTAACCTAAGGGAGTGCCCAATTTAATTGGGTACCCACCTGAATTAATTACCTTCCTAAATTAATTATCTTCAATTATCGTGTTGTTTTACCAAAGTGAAATTTTTAAATTAATAGTATTTAAACAAAGCTGTGAAAATTCTATATGTAGATTTCTTGATGGGAGGTACCATACGAACCCAGAACGCGGGCAAGCAGCTCTTGTGGTTCCATAGTGAAAGTTAATTAAAATGACATTATTTCCGGATTTACATCATGTATTAATATAGTTTTTATATATGTTGTAGTTTAATCGATTTACGCATTAATAGTAGTAAAAGAATGAATAATATTTGTATAAAAAAATAGATTTCGGTATAATAATTGATGCCAAAATTATATGTTTCGTAATTTTTAATGTTTCCTGTTTGTTTTTATTAAAACTAAAAATGTACATAGTAGCTTAGACATTTTAATTATTTATAATGGTATACAAAGTCTAAACATGAAATTATGCGTTTTAAATAAATTATTATTTATTGATTAGATTCTTTTAAGTTATTGTTTTTCTGTTCTGTGATAATGTTTTTTTTATATTTAATGTAAATTTTGCTATTTCAATCTGTTTTTTTCAACAAAATGTTTTTTAATTTCAATTTTTATACAACAAAATATTCTAATACATTTTTTTCTAACATCATAAAAATATGTGTCATGTAACCAAAGAATATCTACCTGATGAGTCATAAAATTGTGTTAGTTTGAAAATGATTCGGATCGTTTAATCGTTTTAAGTTTATCGTTTGGTAAACTAGTTTCAATAATTCAATGTTTTGTATCAGTGTTCCAAACGTGTAGTAGTGTATTACTTAAAAACAGTTGGGATGTGTAATAATTGTCGAGAATCAATTTTTCACTATTTTACATCTCCTGTAATCGACCATTCTAAATATTTAGGTGTACTAAAATAAAAATTCATTTTTAGAACGTTTTAAAAACTATTGTTTATACTTGATTGAGTTCTCAGTGTTGCCGGCTTTTATTGCTTTTCCGTAAATAATATTTGGATAGATTTAAAATACTAATAATATTTATTTCTTTGAAAACGGCTAACTTTAGAAATAAATTTTAAAACACATTTTTATTCTGCATACCTCATTCATAAATATTTGCATTATTCTCGCGGACTTCCTGTATACTGTAACGGATTATAGTAACTAATATGATAAAATTTATAATTAATAAAATCTTCTTTCTTGTATTTCTTCTTTTTGTTTCCCTTTATATTTTATTGAGACTCCTAAGTAACCAATAAGTATAAATAGCATGTTAAATTCTGACATACTGATTAATTTGAATAATTGATATTAAATTAAACCTAGGATTTAAAAATTATGTATAACCTTATTTGGATTATGTGAAACAAAGGTTTCAAATAATTTTGTATTGTATTAAGAAAGGGTAAATTATGTAATAATTAATAGCAAATTTAATGAAAAATAAAAAGAAATACATCAAAAATAATGGAACACATCTACATTCTTTATAAAAATTCCTGTCAAAAATAACAAGAAATAGTTTGCAGAAGAAAGTTTAAAGAATAATTTAAAACACATTATTATTATTATATCCTAACCTAACCTCACCTAACCTAATCTAACCTAATATATCCTAATATAACCTAACCTAACCTAACCTAACCTAACCTCAAAATTTTTTCAACAATAAGTGAAATATAAAAAAGACTTATTTTCTGTAAACTTTAATTCAACATCAATATTTTTTCCATTGATGAAGTGGAACACCGATAAAATGAATTTTCCCAAGAAAATTAGTTTCTGTGTCGGTATTTCAAAATTAATGTAACATTGTGTAAATGAATATACCATTTAGAAAATGATACATTTATCATCTGCAAAAGCCTAACCTTAGAAAAATAAATAGAATTCTAAAATATTTAGACAAATACAGGTAAAGGAAGAAATTAAAAGGAAAAAGAACACAAAAAGCAACTGTAAATAGTAATAATAAATTACATTATTAAAAAAGGAGAAGAAATATGAAAAAAAATGTGACAAATTTTTAAAATAGACTGTAGAAAATAAAATTGAACGTTGAATTAGAATATACGAATAAAAGCACTGGAACAAATATAGAAACTACATATAATAGTTAAATCTTTCTGTAGATATTAAATAATAGAATATGAATAAAAAAGTTTTTGATTTATTTCTGGGAGAAAAATTCTAAAATTTTACAATTGTGAACTATGAAGCCGTACATTCTAGATGCCTCCACAATTTTGCAGTCATTATGCTGAACAAAACTCAATTTGGAGTCAAAAACAACCCCCAAATATTTAGTGGTAGAATCGCATGACAAAACAGTTCCACTCAAGTTATACTAAATAAAATACTCAATAAAAGATGTTTTCCTTGTGTAAGTCACGAATTTGCATTTAGACACTCTGTTCAGAATCTGTTAAATGGAATATTCGTGAGTACAACTTAAGATCATCAGCATATAACAACCTGTTAGAATTTAAACTATAGTTCAAGTCATTAATAAACAACAAAATGAGAAGAGGGCTCAAGTTTGAGTCCTGTGGTACACCAGAAGATAACGTATGTGTATTAGATCTATGACCACTATAAAATACAAACCTAAATAATTGGATAACATCAATACAGAATCCAAACTGGCTTAATTTTTCCAACAATATGCTATGATCTATCCTATCGAATGCCTTCGAAAAATCTACATAGATCACATCCATGTGACCATCCGAATCGAGAACATTTGACAGCTCCTAAGTAATTATAAGAAGATTGAGCTCTATAGATCTCTGACTCACATTTAAGATGTAAATGATATTGTTTATCACTAACAACAGTAACAATAAAATAATTTAGCCCCCGCTGAAATTTATCTCAATATGTATAGAAAATGGGTTCTTAATGTATATAAGAACTACATTTATTTTAAATGAGTTCTGATGAATTTTTTTATATTTAAATTATATGTTGCATTTTTCTATAAATAAAATTATAAACCGTAAAAGGATGATGAAGTTTTGGCATTTAGTAATTAATAACCCTTAATAATTTTTATGAAATTTTTACCCTGGCCGTGAGAATTTTACTTTCAATATTTAAATTGGTGCAGCAATCATGCGGATAAAATTATACATTTAAAACAAGAAATAAAAAATTCACTATGTGTTTCGAAAAATTCATTATATTTTAATAATTACAGGAAATGTTTAAACTTCGTAAAAATAAATTTTTAAAATGTAGGATTTTTCAAATTAAATTATGTGGTTTTTATGAAAGCTCCAAATTTTTTATATTATATTATTTCTGAAAAGAAATACATAAAATTTCCATTTTGGATTTTTAGAAAAATGAACAACCACATCGATTAATAATTTCAAATTGTTATTTTTTAGAAAGTTTTTAATTTTTTTGGTCATATTTCACGGAGCTATGACATCATTGATTCGTTAAATTAAATCACCCAAAACTTGACTAAATGTCTATACAGGGTGATCAATTTATACTCCGAAGTTTGATATCTCCGTTATCTTGAGAAACAGGAAAGAATGTTTTAAATAAAAGTTATAGACAGAGTCAAGCTTCACATTTTAAAATTATATATAGTGTGTCTCATAAGGTCACAGCATATCAAAGTTAAACATAATAGACACGAAGTGTGATACATCGTTGAAATAAGCTCGGCAAAAGATTTATAAAAATATAAAAATATACGGGGTATTCCATTAAAAAAAACTTTGATATGCTGTGACCTTATGAGACACCCTGTATATTACGAAATAATTTTAAAATGTGAAGCTTGACTCTGGCTATAACTTTTATTTAAAACGATCTTTCCTATTTCTCAAGATAACGGAGATATCAAACTTCGGAGTATAAGTTGATCACCCTGTATAAATGAAGTGAGATTTTTACCATACAAAAGCTTTATAAAATTTAACAAAATAATAACTGAAAAATAGCAATTTAAAATTATTAATCAACGGTTTTGCACAGTATATTTGGGATGTAATTGTAATACTTTTAAATTTAAATGAAATGTATTATTTTGCGATCAACTGATTAGCAAAAAACATTAATACTTTTATTAATATTTTATTGGCACATTAATAATTTCTTTTAGTAGTAGTACCAATAAGGAGATCTTACCTCATTTTCTGCATATTTTGGTACTTTCTACGATATGAATATATTTTTAACAAAAATACGTGGTAGTACCGCAAAACCTACAGTCAATATTTGAATGTGTTTAAATATGATTCATATTTAATTCTTTTGAGTTTTACGCGTATGTTATACAACTTTTACTTTTTAATAATCTCTTCGGATGATGCCATGAAGATTTTTCTTGTTTCTTTTATTTTCGATGGAGAGAGTCAATTAATTATATAATTTTTATTAGCAATCGATCGAATGTTTAATTCAGTTAAAATTACGAATAGAAAATAATGGAATAAATTTGAATTTAGATTTCTTAAAAAGAAGTTTTTGGTAATGATTGGGATTTTTAACAGAAATTGGTTCTCTATAAAAAAAATTAAATATTTGGTATGTTGAATTAAAGTAAGAACTTTTGACTATTTTGCCAATATTCTAGCTTTACAGGGTTACCTAAAATTTGGGTGCAAAAGTACTTAATAATGGTGCTAAAAAGGAAGCTTTGTATTTAAAATGTTCGACAACTTCTTTGGTTCACTGAAAAAAATGTATTTAAACGCTTTCACTCTTACAGGGTGGATTCAATAAGTAAAATTAGTACATCCAAATATTTAAATATATTTTTTTCTAAAAGTTAATGTGATTGTACTTTTTATAGAAATCATAGTCTTTATTAAAATTTGTATTATTAGGGAATTTTATAAAATCCGACAACAATACATTGTTCAAAAAACAGAAATAAAAAAATCGTAATTTTTATTTTGTTAGATTAGTTTTTCCAAATGTTATTTTTTAACTATTTTTTATGTTATATTTCATAGAACGGTATGGTAAAAATTGTCACTTCATTTTTAAAGGATTTTACATAAATTAAAATTGCTTACTTAAAAAATTTCAATTAATCAACGCCTTTTTCTAAAAAATTAAAACTATAGATTTTATAAATGTTATTTCTTTTAAGACACGCTATATATATACAGGGTGGCCCAAAATTGTCGAGCAATACTTCTAGGGGTGATGGTTCTCCTAAAAATAAAGATTCATTTTTATATACACTTTTTCGAAAGTTCAGTAATAAGGGAGATACGGACCTCTAAGTTGTAGTTAAAAATGTTTTTTTTTAAATACTTTAAAAATATGTTGCTTTGCAATAAGATATTTAATTTTATGTTTTTAGTCGTTTGGTCCCTTCTGATTAAGGAGTAGTTTTTGGAGTTAAGTACCTCTGATTAGGTTATATTTTTTAAACATGTAAGTATAATTAGTAATTAAGATTCTCTGGCCTGTTTTAAGCAAAAAAGTACTCTTGATACGTTTCCATAAATAGCACCGTGTTCGAGTAATTTAAACTTAAAAGTAGACGTGCAACTTGCAGATAATAACAAAAAGTGTCTAATAAGGCAAGTAGGCTTTGAAATCAACAATAATGGATATTTGATTGTTTGTCCATTGAATTTCCTTGAAATATTTGAGTTTTAATTTCTTCAAAACGATCAATTTTGGGATGGTAAATCAAAAGTAACTTTTTCAAGAAAATGATATAAATATGTAAATAGTGTGTAAGGCATACTTGACGCACTAGCCTTCCATTATTGTCGGTTTCATAACCTACTTGTCTTATTAGGCATTTTTTTGTTATTATTTGCAAATTGCACTTCTACTTTTAAGTTTAAATTACTCGAAAACGGTGCTATTTATGGAAACGTATCAAGAGTACTTTTTTGCATACAAAAGATCAGGAAATATTTATTACTAATTTTTTTTTAAATATGACGTAATAAGTGGTATTTACCGCCAAAAACTACTCCTTAATAAGAAGGGATGAAATGGTTAATAACAAAGTTAAGTATCTTTATGCAAAGTTTCTATGTCTAACATTTGATTTTTTCAAGATATTTAAAAGTCATTTTTTTATACAATTTTAGAGGTCTGTACCTCCCTTATTATTGAGCTTTCGAAAAAAGTGTATATAAAAAGATACCTTTAATTTTAGGTGAACTATTACCCCTAGAAGTATTGCTCGACAATTTTGGACCACCCTGCATATGTGTATAGATAATATAAGATTTCTTATTCTAATTCTAATTTTAGGGATATAAAAAAAATTGGACAATTTGTCGATAAAAATCGCAATATCGAACGAAATTTTTTATTTCTTCATTAATATGTTTAATTTTATTTATTCGCATGATCGCTACACTAATTTAAATATTGAAAGTAAAATGCTCACTGCCAGGGTCAAAATTTCATAAGAAACACGGATTATTAATTATTAAATGCCAAAACTGCATCATCCTTTCACTGTACATAATATTATTTAGAGAAAAAATGGATAATAATAATAATTTAACTTAAATATCACTAAAAGTTTTATAAATCTAGTTCTTATAAATAAATTTCAGCTGGGGCTGAATTATTTTACTGTTACTATTGTTAGTAATAAACAATATCATTTACATCTCAAATATTTAAAAATTATTTTGGAGTACTTAAAATAATGAATAATTGTTGTCTTTTCGTGTTTTTTTCCATTTTAGTTTCTTATTCTACCAATATAAATCTAAATATTTTATAATGATCGTTAGGTTAGGTTAAGCTAAAAGAACAAAAAAAGAAAGAAATAGAAAATAACAAAAAATAGTTAAAAAAAATAACCAATTAAAATAAATTTAAATTAAGTCAAACAATAAATGATTCTCACAGAACAGAAGAAGATTATATATTATTTATAAAAATATTGTTACAAATTAATAAAATTTTATTAACTGTTATAAATCTTTTTATTTAACATTTCGAAATTTTTCAATACTTGAACTTCTCCTCCTGACATAAAAATCAACAACCTAATAATAATAAATAATGAAACAAAAAACTACTACTAGGTTTTATCATACAAATAATTTTCATATTTATAAGAACTTAATAATTATTATAAAAAAATTAAATTACAACTGTCCAAGAATTAATTTTTGAGTAATATTTTTAGTATTATTTGAAAATTAAATTTTAAATATCTTTATTATAAATGCTCAAAACAATACATCTAATTATTTACAGTTGCTTTCTATGTTTTTTTCCTTTTAATTTCTTCCTTTACCTGTATTTATCTAAATATTGTAGAATTCAGTTTATTTTTCTAACGTTAGGATTTTGCCGATGATTTAGTGCTGATTGCAAGATCAAAAAAAACAAGAAATAATAAAATTTAGAAAAAAATTAGAAAAACTGAAAAGGAAAAAGTTTTATAAATGTATATTTTGTCAAATTGTCACAAAAATCATATCAGTGCTGTTTATTCAAAAGTATTTATATTTGCATAATTGACCAAGTAAATATTTTTTTTAATCAGTCTGTAGCCTTTAATTGCTGCAACACCAAAGTGTTTGTACAAATACAAATACAAATGTATATTCATTTACACAATGTTACATTAATTTTGAAATACGGACACAGAAACTAATTTTCTTGGGAAAATTCATTTTATCCGTGTTCCAGTGCATCAATGGAAGAAATATTGATGTTGAATTTAAGTTTACAGAAAATAAGTCTTTTTTATATTTCACTTATTGTTGAAAAAATTTTGAGGTTAGATTAGGTTATGTTATGTTAAGTTAGGTTAGGTTAGGATATGTTATGTTATGTATATATCTATACGAGTATCTACAGAATTATTTAACTATTCGATCCCCATTATACAAAGTGTTCGCGAAAATAATGTATATTTTTAAGTGGTATGTAGAACTTATCAAGCTCAACAAAATGTTCTAATAATTTTTTTTTCCAACATCATTAGTTTGAACAAAAATTAACTTTAAGCATTTAATCGAAAAGTGGCAACACCTCACCCTTTTAATAAGAATATGTGTCGTGTAACCAAAGAATACCTGATGAGTCATAAAAGCGTATTAGTTTGCAGAAGATTCAGATGAATTAATCGTTTAAATTTATCATTTGATAAAAAAATACATTTCTTATTCTATAAATATAGTAAAATTTTAGAATTTTTTCCCAGAAATAAATCAAAAACTTTTTTATGAATATTCTATTATTTAATATATACAGATATATTTAACTGTTGAATTTCCCTATATGTCGATTCTATTTTTGTTGCAGTACTTTACATTATAATTCTTGTTCCCTTATTTGTATATCATGTTCAATTTTATTTTTCAAACCTATCACATTAGTTTTCCATACTTATTAGTTCTTATTGTTTACAACAACCTTCTTTAAGTTATTCTTCTTATTTTTAAATTATCATTTCTTACATTCATGTTTTCTTGTAATAACTTAGTGTCATTTTGTAATCCCTTTTTAGTTTTGATTTTTCTTCTTCTGTTATATTCATATCCTTCTGTATTATATTTCCCCTACATTTCTCTATTACTTTCATAATTTTACTATTGATTAGCATATTTGCTACTATTATTTTTAGTTTTTTTTCTGTTTGTTCTTTTTTGCATGTTATGATAGCTAAATTATATGTCTTTTATCCATTGCTTAAAATTTATTTTCTATATCCTTTTTTATTTCTTGTATTTTAGTACCTAAATCTTCTTTGTTTCTATTAATTACTTCTTTAATTTCATTTTTTATTTTGCACATTTTCATTTTATCTTTCAACTTACATAAGTTTTTTATTAGTTCAGTTTCTGTTGTTTACACTTCTATTGTATTTATTCTTCTCTCATCTTCTTCTTTTTCTCTATTACTGTTAACACTTCTGTTTCCTAATATAGTTTCTACCAAACTGGTCTCTTGTTTCTGATATGTTTTCTCGTCCTATTTTTCTTCATGTCTTTGTTCAAACTTTTTCTCCTCTCAATTTCATTTTCAGTTTTAGATTGTTGTGGAGCTCTACTCCACGATTCAGGCAAAAAATTGTAATAACAATAATATTTTTTTTAGTATTACAAATTTTTTTATATTTATTTTTTAATTTTTTTATTACTTTATAAAAAAACAACCTAATCCCAATAGATATTACAACAAAAACTAGTACTAGATTTTATAACACAAATAATTTTCACATTTATGTAAATTTAATACTTTTTCAAAAATTGCATTACAATATATGTATATTTTTTTATTTATTTGAAAATATATATAAAAACGAAAAGAAAAAGGAAAAATTTTATGGTATGTTTTTTTTTCTGTGGAACATAATAAAAACTTTGGAGGTATATTTATTAAAGATTATCCAAATTTTCGAAAAGATTGCAATATCAAACAAATTTTTTTGATACAGGGTGATCAACTTATATTCCCAAGTTTGATATCTCCGTTATCTTGAGAAATAGAAAAGAATGTTTTCAATAAAATTTATAGACAGAGTCAAGCTTCACATCTTTAAATTATTTCGTAATATACAGGGTGTCTCATAAGGACGCAGCATATCAAAGTTATGTTTTTTTTTTAATGGAATACCCCGCATATTTTTACATTTTTATAAACCTCTTTTTTTGAAGTTAGATGCCTGTAGGAGCCAAACCGTTTTTCAACTTTTCAAGTTCTATGATATGGTATTAAAAAATATTTGGTACAGAGTGATCAAAAATCAGATGGGATTTCAAATTTTCAAGAGAACTTCGGGGTATAAGTTGATCACCCTGTACATATAATTAGATTGATCCTCATAATTGCTACACTAATTTAAACATAAAAAGTAAAATGTTTCTTGCCAGGGTCAAAATTTCATAAGAAACACGGATTATTAATTATTAAATGCCAAAACTGCATCATCCTTTCACTGTACATAATATTATTTAGAGAAAAAATGCTTCGTATAATTTAACCTCAGCGTCACAAGAAATATAATCAGAACTTTAAATATGATATAAATTTAGTCCATGTATTTTGCAAACCCGTTTTCTATAAATATTGAGATAAATTTCAGCGGGGGCTGAATTATTTTACTGTTACTGTTGTTAGCGGTAAGTACTACCATTTTCAGAAATTTTATTAGGTTGGTTTTAAAATTTATACAGAATTAGAGAGGCAATAAAATCTTGGGTCAAGAACCTAAGGTACTATTCCGAAAAATAATTTATTACCAATATTTTTTTATAAAAATTGTAACAAATATATTATATAAAAGAAAACTAACCGTTGTAAATTCCATGTTGCTAAAACTGCACTAATTTCATAATTGAATAAAGAAATTTTGAACAAACAATTCGTCTGTTACTTTTTTCTGATCGTTTGTTACATAACTAATGGCACGAATCAATAGTCGATTGTTGAAAGTCCGTAAAATGTAGATTATTGTTCTCAATAGTAGTACAGTAAGTATTTGTTTTGAAATTAAAGTGTACCACATATAAATCACAAAAAATAACTTTATTTAAGAAATTAATGTGAAAGTTCTTTTGAGAAAATAACTGAAAGTAGTGAAAACACTTTTAAATGTGATTCTTGTTTTTTCTGTTTCCTAAACACTATTTTTGAGATTCCATTTTCCTTCTTTACAACCATTTTTGAAAAAAAGAATGACCTAAAGTGCTCCAATAAATACGCAGCTTAATTCATAAACCAAAAATTTGGAAAGATAACTTCAGAAAATATTTCGAAGCTTAAAACATTATTTGTATAATAGCTAACAAATATGCAAAGAAGCTAAAATATTTGGAAAATAGCTAAAGAAAACACTTGGAAGATGTCTATAAAAATCTGTCTTTAAAAAATGAAAGTAGAATTTTCGAAAAATAAAAAAGTATTTCTAAACTTACTAGAGCTTTAATTTTGTATTATAGAACCAAAATACACTAAAAAATAAAAAAGAAAAGAAGAAACACCTTTAAAAATGCTTTTAGAAAATGAACTGAAAAATAAACAACATGAAGCCAAAACAATGGAAAACAAAAATAAAAAAAGGTTTTCGAGATTCAATATGGCCTACAATGTTTAAAATGAAGAAACATTATAAAAATTGAAATAAAAGCTTCAAAAACTGTTTCTAAGTCTAAACCATTAACTGTAGTTCTAAAAAAGGTTACAGCTCAAAAAGACTTTTAAGCTTCAAAAGATCTGAAGGTTCCAAAAATGCTTCATCATAATTGAAAAGCGACTTAAATTTATAAGAATTAAAAATGGAATTTTCATAACATGTTTCGAAGCTTAAAAATATCTACATAGAGCTTCATTTTTTGTAAGAGATACCAAATACACTACAAAATAAAAAGTGAAGAAACATTTTTATAGAAAGATAATTCGAAGATAAAAATGTAAAACAAACTCAAGAAAAAGCTTCAAGAAAATCTGGAAAATGAAATAAATATGAAGAATAATCCAAACACAACTTGGAAACCAAATGGAAACTTAAATAAATAAAGCCTTTAGGCTTCAATTTCTACTATAGAGCGGCAATTAAAATGTATCGTAATTAAAAAACATCAAAACATCGGAAATTAAGCTTCAAAAAATATTTCGAAGTTTAAAATGGGTACCCAAAATTTATAAATTAGTTCAAAAATTCAAATTAGATGAAAAATATAACTAAACAAAACACTTTTAAGAAGACCTGGAGGGTTCCAATGAGCTTCTGTTATAATTGATAATAAATTTAATTAATTAAAAAATGTTTCGAAGTTAAACCTGTATCTGTAGGTATCTAAAATTTGCAAAATAGCTCAAAAATATGGTAAGAAGCTCGCATAGCTGAACATACTACTTTAAAGCTTTAAAAGACCTGGAGGATTCCAATAAGGCACTATTATAATTCATAATTAACTTAAATTTAAAAAAATGAAAATGAAACATTCTAAAATAGTCCGAAGCTTAAAAAAATGTTTCGAAGCTTAAACCATTACCTGAAGATCTACAAAATTTGTAAAATAACTCAAAAATATGGTAAGAAACTAAAAAAATCCCAACAAAATACTTTTAAACTACAAAAAACCTTATAACTATCTGTAATAATTTAGAAACAACTTGAATTTTAAAAAATTGGTAATGGTCAAAAATGGTCCGAAGTTAAAAAAAATACCTGTAAAACAACAGCTATAAAAAAAGTCTTTTAAGCTTCAAAATGACTCGTGAGAGATACAATTTAATTTCAAGAAAAAAAAAAGAAATTTTAAAGAATTTTCGAAGCTGAAAGATTTTTTTTGTAGAATTGCAATTTTGAAGCTAAAAAATAAAATAAATTTGTTTTTAAAAAAATTAGTTTTTTTAAAACATTTTTATTTTAAAAATCGCATTGTTGTACATATTTTTACAATAATAACTTTTCTATAAAAAAAAAATTAAATCTTTTTTCGATTTTACTTAATTTTCAATTTGTTAAATATTTAAAAAAATCATAAAAACATAAATGTCGTGTTGCCACTCTTCTAAACTTCCCCTAGACGAGCGATTTCTTTTTAAATTTAGTGACTAAATAATGCAACTCAAAAATTCAAAGGTGCCGAAAATATTAAAAAAAAAACAAAATAAAAAACGTCTACTAACCAGCACAAAAATATAATTCCCCAACATATTCGTCCAATCTTTTCAAAAAACCCAAAAAAAAAACTGAAAATGTCACGCGCACCAAACTCCACAAATCGCGATTTATAGTCGTACAGAGATGAAACAAAAGAACGCTGGGCGGCCGGCGCGCTCTTCCGATTTAGCATCGAATGTGTTCAACATTTTCTGTTCTTGATCAACGACGACGTCCGTCATGTGGGCGTGCCCCGCCACTGGACTCCCGAGGTCGTTTCGCGATGCAAGGTTGTGCGTGCATCTCGGTTATGTAGGGCAACCGCAACGTAGCGCCTAGGGTCAGAATTAGGGAGCACAAAAATTGCGAATTGCCATTTTGGTTTTAAAAGATTTGACTGAAAGCTTTTTAAAAATGTGTTTTTTTAATATGAAAGAAAAAATGGTTGAAAAAATAATTTATTAATAATAATCTATAACTTTAAATCTTATAAAATAAGTGATTTTTGATTAAAGGCATAAGGGGTCAGGAATAGGAAACACAAGAGTAGCGATTTTACATTTTTATGATCTTAATAAAAAATATATAATTGTGTTTAATAAAAATGTTTTTTAAAAAACATACAGAATTTTAATAGGATTTAAAAAATTAATTATTCATATTTTTTATAAAGTGTAAGATTTAAAACAAAGAGTTTTAATTAAATTGATTGTGCATACATGTCGGTTATGTAGGGCAAACTCAGCAAAGATAAAGATTAGGGAGCACCAGTATTGCGAATTGCCATTTTTAAAGGGAAAATTTATGATTTTAATAATAAAATATGTAGTTTTAAAAAGGTTAAACTATAGTGTTTGTGTTTTTTAAAAAATAAAAAACAAATTAATTATAATTCAAAAAACAATAAAGTTTGATAACATCTATAATATAAAATAAAAAAAAATAAAAAAAGATTAATAAAATCTAGAAATATTATAAAAATTGTATAAATAGAAGTCATTTTTAATAAAAAAATATTAAATTTTAATTAAATAGGTTGTGCATGTATGTCAGTTATATAGGGCAAGAACAGCAAAACGACGATTGTCAGAATTAGGAACCACAAGAATTTAGAATTTCCAATTTTGTAGAAGAAAAATGATAATCTTGATGAATCGTGATGAAAATAAATAGTTTTTAAAAAATTGAACAAAGTATTTAAAAAATTGAAATGGTTTAAAAATGACTTACCAATATTAAAGGCTAATAAAAACTATAATTTATATTTTATAAAAAAAGTGAATTTTGATTAAAAGCCAATGCATTTTGATTAAATTGGTTGTGCGAGTATCTCGGTTATGTAGGGCAAACGCAACGAGGCGCTGAAGGTCAGGATTAGGGACCACAAGAATTGCAAATTTTTATCTTTATATTATAATCTTAATGGAAATAAATAGTTTTAAAATAATGGGCATAAGTACAATATTTAAAAAATGTTTTTAACGAAAAAAATTTAATTGGTTTAAACATAACTTACTAATATTAAACTTTACTAAAATTTATAATTTGAAGCAGCACAACTGCTGCGAATTTCTATTTTTAGAGGATTTTTAATATAAAAATATAGTTTTAATTGAAAATATTTAAAAAAACATCTTTTTTTAATAAAAAAGAGTATTTTAAAATGGTTTTAAACAAACTTAATAACAAAGTTTAATAAAATCCATAATGCAAAATTTTATAAAAAAATCTATAACTAGAAGAGGTTTCTGATTAAAAACTTTGTATTTTAATAAAATATGTAGTGCAAAGATCTTGGTTATATAGGGCAAACGCAGCGAAGCACGAAAGGTCAGGATTAGGGAGCACAAGAATGGTGGATTTTGATTTTTTAGAGAAAAAATTGTAATTTTAATAAAAAATATAGTTTTTATTGAAATTGAACTAAACTATATCAATAAAAAAGTGTTGTTTAGAAAAAAAGAGTTTTAAAATGGCTTTAAAATAACTGTTTAAGAGTAAAGTCTTATAAAATTTTTAATTAATATAATTTAATAAAAAACATTTAATTTATTATAATCAGTAAAATGGAATATTAATATTAATTTAAAATAAGTAATTGATAATGGTAGAATTTACATGAAAATCTATAAATAAAAAAAACATGAAATAAAGTTCCATTTTGTTTGAATAAGTTGTGTTAATATCTTGACAATATAGGACAAATGTAGCCAGAAACAAAGGGTCAGAATTTCGGCTCACAATAGATGTGAATTTGGATTTTGATTGAGATTGAACGAAAATATTTAAAGAAAATGTGTTATTTTAATGAAAACATGACTTTTAAAATAGTTTTAAAATAAAATATTGATAACAAAGTCTAATAAAATCTATAATGTAACTCTATAAATAAATCTATAAATAAAAGAGGTTTTTAATGAAAAAACATTGCATTTTAATTAAATTGATTTGCGAGCATCTTGATTATATGGGACAAACACATCAAGGGTTAGGATTAGGGAGTACAAAGGAAAATATTGTGATTTTAAGAAAAAAATGTAGTTTTAATTAAAATTGAAGCAATTTTTTAAAATGTGTTATTTTAAGAAATAAGGGTATTTTAAAATAAATTATAGATAATAAAGTCCAATAAAATCTATAATGTTGAGAAATTGACTCATTTTGATGTATAGAGGGAAAAATATAATAAAAATATTTCATAAGTATCCGTTGCCAATAAAAAAATTTAAATGCTTGAAAAATTTCCATTTTTATAAAAAAACAGAAATAATTTTTAGATTAGATTATCAATTATATAGGGCAAACGCATGGAGGTGCCAAGGGCCAGGATTAGAGAACCCAACAGTTTGAATTTCCATTTTTAGAGAGGAAAAGAATTATTTTAATAAAATAAATATATAGTTTTAAAGTGATTTGAGCTAAAATATTTAAGATATATTAAATATATTAAGATGTTTTATACTAAAAAAATATTTTAAAATGATTCAAAAATTACTTATGGATAATAAAGTCTAATAGATCTACAATATAAAATTTTATAAAAATTCTTTATATAGAAATGGTTTTTAATTAAATTTTGTGTGTGCATCTCAATTATGTAGGACAAGCGTAAAGTAGCTACTAAGTCAGGATTAGAGAGCATACATTTTGCGAATGTTTCTTTGTGAAAAGGAAAATTATTATTTTAATAAAAAAATATGGTTTTAAATGAATTAAATTAATCGAAAATATTTATATTTATTACCTAAATATATATATCTATATAAAAAAAAGAAAGAATTCTATAGTTTAAAAAAAAATGATAATAAAGTTTTAAAAAATCTCTATTGCAAAATTTTACAAAACATTTGTAAATCGGTTTGATTAAAAAACTGTAGTTTGTTTTAAAAATGGAAATTAATACGACGTTGCCAAATTTCATTTCTAAGTCCCCAGGTCATAATATTTTTTAAAATAAACACTGATATATTTTGGTCGAACTCTCGCATAAACATTGTGTTAGTTTTAAGATCCACCAGGAAGGAAATATCAATAATTTCTAGTTCCATTCAAACGATACCATCTAACAATTCGTTAAAATGAATAATAACCATCAACTGTGCAATAACAGTCAAGGAATTTCCCATCAACCAAACAATATACCATAAGAAATAGCCGGGCAATTATAAAATTCTGTTTGTAATAATTATAAAAATTGCTTTATGGATAAAATTGAATAAAACGTGAATTATTGAAAAAATTAATTAACAACCGTTTAATATTTTCAAGAATTTTATAAACAACATTGAAAAATACTTAATTATATAGGGGGAATTGTGCTGTGAAGGTCATATTTTCAAATCATTGGGAATTAAATGTCTGTATGTATTTTTTGTTGTACATTTTTATACAGGGTGATCCATTTATATAATTTCAAAGATGTAAAAATGATAAATTCGACGTCTTGTATTATTCGGTAACTAATTAATTAATTAATTTAGTTTTAATTGGTCAATTTTTTGATCGTTTCTATTTTGTATACAGGGTGGCCTAAAACTCATGCTGTATCGTTTGACAAAAAATTCGTGAAATAGCAAAGTAATATCCAAACCAAATGGTTTTTATTTCGAAAACAAATAAATAATGTAGACAAAATTTCCGGTGAATGAATTGCGTAATAATCAGGTTGATTCTGTAACTGTAAATAATTTTTATTTATGTCTAGTGCAAATATATTTATTTGCTTTCGCGAGTAATTTTGATTTATCAGATAATGGTTTCTCGTTTATTATATGTAATTGGTTATTGGAAAATAAATACGCTCACACGTTTTTTGCTAAAACCGGACGTGTCTGTAAAATCCAACATATCCTTTCTTTACAATTTATTTATAAAAATATGTTTACTTTCACCAATAGTTCCCCAGTTTCCTTATTAAAATTTAATTGTTGCCGTATTTACAATCAAACCGGATTAAATCCGAATAAAAATTGAAACCTACTATCAATAAAATAAACACATTGTTGCCAAATTTCCGAAAAAAATCACCAAATCAAAGATTTATTACATTTTATTTAATTGTAGAATCGCGCCAGCCTACAAAACAAACATTTTCGAACCATTGTTTATTTATAAAGATTTCCCATAATTTTCCTGCCTTATTGTGTCAGTTAAGGCAAACATTTCACCACTGGTAAATTTAAATTTAATTGTTAACGATGTTGACATGACGTATGACCTTTTATACAAAAGTATATTTTATAGAGTTGTCGGAAAGCGATTGTGTTTATGGGAAAACGATGATTTTCCCAAGATAATTTCAATCACAATTTTTTAAAAGGTACATCTTGTTTGCGTTTCGGAAATTTTTGTAATGGGTTCAAGGGGAAAACTCAGTAAACAAGTTAATAACTTATAGTTGATAAAAGTGAGCTTTACTTATTTGAAAATGAAATTTTGATATATTAAATTAGTCGATAGAACTTTGAGTGTAAAGTTTCATTTTGATGTTTAAAATTACAATTCTAGGGATTTTTATTTTTGGCTTCAATAATTCAGGAATTTCAGTTGTATATTTTTCTGGAAATTTCGTCCATATTTCCTGACTTAACTTATCAACTTCTAATTTTGTTGGACATTTTAAAATCAGTGTTATCATTTTTCGATTAACTGTATGATGTTATTCCAATTTTTAGTTTACTTAAATTCATATCTTTAAAAAGTTAATTTTTTGTTTCATCTATTTTTTGATTCTCCGTCGGTTTGATAAATTATTTTTTTTCTTGTTTATTCACAGTAGAATTGTTACTTTTAACAACATCTGATTATTTCGGATATGTTTCTTGAATTGAATTATTACCCATTTTATTTTCTTCCATTTTTTTATTCAATATTTCTAGTTTTTCCATAACTGTTTATAATAACATCTTCTTGGCTAATAACTAATTCCAATAATCTTAAATTAATAAATCAATTAACGTAAACCAACTCATACAAATATGACTATCCCTTATAACTCAAATTACCCTATGTCATAAAAATTAGCAGATCATAATTCAATATTACATAAAGCTTACCTCTAATAATTATCCATTACATTTAATAAATAAGTTGATTAATAAAAAGGAAGAAAAGGTTGCCATTAATCTTATATTTCCGGAACAACCTAAAGATGACAAATTTTCGATATATTTCAAACAAAAAAATTATATCTCGTACAACATTTTCTAGAATTTCTTTTAAAGTAAGAAATAATGTAGGTTCATTTTTATTAAATGTAACCTAAAATTACAAAATTTTCAAAATCATTAAGAAATTTTATCATACGCTACTGTTACGAGCTTCATTGTCACTAAAAACAAACCTACACTTAATGAAACAATGGAAACAACAGTGGAAATACTTTATATAAGTGACAAAAAAGAAGAACTTGATTTTTTGTAGGAATATGAAATAAAGAAAAACCTAAAATATCCTCAATATACAGTATTGAATGAACAACTAAACCTGGGAAATACAATTATCTTAGATCACCTTTTGAACTAAATAATACTAACCAAATATACTTTTAGAAAAAGAAGAATATTGCTTAATACTGATCGGTTGTCAGGTTTATGACATGAAATTTTTTGCGTTTTTAAAATCGATCTGTCAAACTTCTTTCTGTCTTGGAAAATTGTATGTCAAATACCGAAATCTAGACTTGAATACAAATTAAAACGCTGTGGAAATTCAAGATAAGTATTATTTATCTTTCAATATTTATTGCAATAATCTTATTTTTTCTTCCAATGACTCACTGTAGTTTATTTTTTTAATATTTTGCGTTAGCTAATAACTACTGCTATCGAGAACTTCTTCTTTTTTCTTTTTTAACATTTTTTTAAAGACTATTACTTAAGAGCCAACGATACCGCTTGAAATAAAAGATGCAGATTTTTACTCCAAAGGGAGGGAGGTATTTCTTTTATTAAAAATATTTTTTAAAACCAGAGAAAATGACAAAAACATTCAAAACAAAAAAATGAACACGTCTCTCCCTTCGTGCAGATTTTTTAAATTTAAAGTTTTAATGCCATTTTTTTTATTTCAACCACTTAAGAGTAAAACCAAATTTCAAATACTGGAAAAAATTAGTCAGTAGATTACCCCTATACACTAGAAATATACAAATCTATAATCTGGCAACAGTGTTCATACGATTTGACAGATTATGTTTTCACGTCTGACGCTGACTACGCCCAAGTACAGGTTTTCGGAAAATGTTTAAATATTATTTGTGCAGTACCGTCTGCGGAAATTATAAACGACTTGATTCAGACTTAAGTAATCATGGAGCAATACTTACACCGAGAATGATAAAAGTCACGAAAGACGTTTGTCGTATACACGAATGTTCTTGGAAAATAGCGCGAAATGCCATTAATAATAGGTAAATGCTTTTTATGTAACCTTTTTGTGTATATATTTTACTTTAACGCTAAAAGAAAAAATTGTATATGTCACTCGGAGTAGAAGGCTCATTATATGTTTTACCCAATTTGCACAGCCGCGGCTCAACAAATAATTCTACTTCTCTTACTAACACACTATACTATTTTTTATATATATTTTACTGTGTATTTTTTAATGCCCTATACTCAATTAATAAATTAAAAAAAAAACAATGTATTAGCGAATTAAAAATTTACTATTTGTTTAATATTTGTAATATTTTTTACATTTTTATTACCATTAACGTTGTAATTATTGATCCATTTTCAATACATCACTTCTCCATAAATTTAACCCACCATAAATATATTTTATACCCCAAAAAAATGTCACCTATTTACTATTAGAACTGGGCCTGTGCAGTATTCTACTGGAAAAACAATGTTGCCAAAACAGTTTTGTTGAAATTGTATTCATTTTTCTCTGATTCTTTCATGTAATCAAATCGGAAAAAAGGAGCTGTGTTTATAGTTAAGAGTGTTTGTAGGTCTAATATGGTCGATTAGCAGGCAAATGTTGTTAGTCGGAAAAAGTCACGAACCGGGCCTGTGCAGTATTCTTTTAGAAAAGCAATGTTGCCAAAACAGTTTTGTTGAAATCTTATTCGTTTCTCTTTTTATTCATGTAATTAAATCGGAAGAAAAGAAACGTGTTGTTAGTTAGAGTGTTTGTAAGTCTATATAGACTAAATGGTCTCTAAGGAGACAAATGTTTTTATTTGGAACAAGTCACGTGATCATGTTGGCTCTTAATCAATTTGGCATAATGAAATTGTCAGTAAATAATTTAAATTATTGTAGTTTTTCTTTGCAATCCTTTTATATTTCTAATTAAATTTTATGTGATATTTATTTGCTGATGACAGAATAATCGCAGAGCAAGTGAGTACTTATTTAAATCACTTTTTTTTAAAGAAAATCACAATTTTGTTAAAAATATAAGCAGTGAAATTGATTTTCACAAATATTACAACTCTATTTAAAATCAACTTTGTTTTTGAAAGCAAATTGTATTTTAGGTTTTCAACATGAGCTGAGCCCCGACGACGGCTTCAACTTCTCGTTTCCCTTTTGGGCTGTCAAGTTGACAGTTTCTCCCAGTGGATTGATGCTTCAACCATCCCCGGCACTAGGATTATCGTTATTATTGATTAGATTATTATTATAGATTAGATAGTCTTCTCTTTGAATTCCTTCATTATTACGTTGGTTTGGCCAAAATCTATTCTATGAAAATCGTCTAATTGTTGTGAAATCCTGGATAATGTAATCAATAAGCATGAGGTTATTCGTTATATGGAGAACTGTTATGAAAAGAAAGTTGCTTAGGCCGTAACATATATTTTTCATAAGAGTACTCTTGGGAAATTTACAAACCTCTCCACAATGCCATTTAAGGTCGTTATATATTTCTTCAACTAATTTTGCTTCTAAAGGGAACCAGAACAGGAAGATCATCCCTTCTGCTGTGTAAGTGCTAAAAATTACCTCATCGATTTGTTCAATGAATCCTTGAAGACTATCGAAAGAATATGGATACAAAGGAATTTCACAAAGTAGAACCATCAGGGCTAATAGGAACATCCAATAAGACATTAATGGTCCTGCGGGAGATAATTTACATATATATGTATACTTTAGAGGTAGTACTGGAAATGATATTCGCACTGATTTATTTCTTGCCATGATGTTATTTATAATATTTACTTTCACAAAATGAAATGTAAAATATTTTATGACAGTTGTAAAAATAAATATATTGTTCAAGAATTTTATAGTTTCAAGAATTTTAATTATTTGAGTGAACTGAGAAGACAAATTATTTGCCTAAAAGTAAATTTAGTTCATAAATTTGACGTTCAGGCTTTAATAGATAGAAATAAATATATTATTCAACAATATTATAATTTCAATAATTTTATTCAACTAAGCTAAGACCATTTTTTACTTATCATTTCGTTTAATGTAAGTTTAGTACATATATTTAATATTCACTCCTAAATAGAGCGAATTATGAGCTACAATATTCAGATTTTCTTTATCTAGAATATATTTAAAACAAAAAAATTACAAATTTTATTATCTAGGTAAGCTTAGAAGACAAATTTTTACTTTTCATTTGATTTGATATAAGTTAATTCTTAAATATGACATTCAGGCTTGAATAGCGCCAATTCTGAGATCAAATATTCACATTTTTTCCTCAAAGACGCATTTAAAACAAAAATTTAAATTGATAATTGTCTAGGTGAGCTCAAAAAATCATTTTGAATTTTCATTTGAAGGAATACTTTTCTTTTATAAAAATAAATTAACCACAGTGAACAAAAAAAATAACTCCAAAAATGTATTTTCCAACATAAAATCTTGTGTAACTAATATTTTAGCATTCCGGAACTTCGTATGTCTAATTAAACGACCAAGTTTTTTTTTGTGAAACCCACGAACAACCTTGCTATTACTGGCTGGTCAACAACCACTCAGAAATTGTAGCACTTTTGTATCTTTTAGTCCCACTCCATATAAAACCTCTTTCCGCTGAAATTTATTAGAACAGATCGAAACCTACGTTGTTTACATGTTAACGTTTTAAAGATAATTCCAAAAGCATTAAAAATGTCTTCGCAGATGTCGGACTTTATAAAAAATTACTTTTTAATCTTTATAAAAAAATTATACCTCCTTTGTTGTCCGAAAGATAAGAGTTCAATTAGTCAAGAACCGAACTCAAATTGGTCTCAAATGCATTCATTTGTCTTTGATTATCTCAAAGAAAAACAATGAGACAAATTAGACACGTCAAAAGCACGAATTAACTCATTCTATTTTACTTGGAAACAAGGTTAGGCTCATGTTTGGGCGTAAATTTGCATAAAACATGACATCACTTCGATTTTATTCTAAATCAGATTATTCTTCCAGCAAGCGCTAAAACATTAAAATTGATTAACGAGAAAATACATCAAAAAAAGAAAAACATTTACTCTCTTATCAATTAAATATAGCTTAAAAATGCAATTTGTTTTGATTTATTTAGAGCTAGTTTACTGAATAAATATATAATTTCGGTTTAATATTCTTAATTAATTTGTTGTCAACGCATTTGGAACAAAATTTCAAAGTTCGTATTCATAGAATGAAACCAAAACCCAAATGTATATTTTTAACTCATATAGAACAAGTTTGAAACGAAAATAATCAATTCTGTATTGTTTTTAATGTGTTCATGTCAAAACTTTTAAAGTAAACTTGTACAATCGTGCCCTGAGCGCAAATTTACACTTTTGACTTATTTAGAACGAGTTTTGAGAGAAAATGTACGATTTTGATTTAAATAGAATGAGTTTGGAGAGAAAATATACACTTTTGTATTGTTTTTAATGAGTTTTGATGAGAGTACTTTTGATTAATTTCAGAGAGTCTTTGTATAATTTCTGTTTTTATACAGCGAAAAAATATTCTTTATTTCTTTGTTAACAAATAGTTCAGGACAAAATACTTAAAATTTTACATTTTGTGTTTGTTTACACTCCCCAATTGTATTGGCTCACATTGAGCAAGTTCAGAGCGAAAATATTTAATTTTGTATTTTTCTTAATGGGTTTGTATGAAAAATTTAAAAGTGAGCTTTTACAGTCATGTCTTGAGCTCTAAATTCACTATTTTTTGTTTAAAACTATTTCAGAATAAAATTTTTTAAATTTTACATTTTGTGTTTGGGAAAACGTAAATTTATTTCTTCTTTAATAGAGTTTACCTAAAATCATAAATCTTTTTTATTAGTATAAAAATAAATAATACAATATATATGATTATAATAATAAAAGTTAACAATGAGAAAAATATAACAGTTAACAATTAATCTAAACTGATTGTGATAACATTCACATTATATTTAATAATTTCTTAATAACCTAAAATTCTTCAAAACAATGAATAAAAACAAAAAAATACTGTACATGCTGATAGTACTAAAACGAAAAACATTTAACATAATTAACAATTAAGAAATATTGTGATAGGTGATAAATTTTAAATTCAAATAAAAGGGATGTTATAAATTTTATAAAAGTATAATTGAAAACTAGTTTTTATTATGTTATTTGTATCAAGTAGATAGAAAGAAAATTGTCAGATAAAAAAAGATTTAGGTAGAATTTGCAGCAATACAGTTTCATTAGAAACACATAAGATTAAAAAACGATAAGTTGAAGAGTTGATAGGCATATTATGTTCTTTTCACAACATATTCTGGAAAACCATCACCAATTCCATTAAAATTTTATGACTGAAATACCCGATGCCAAAGCCCGAGAATTCATCCAAAACTGATGCTATTCAAAAAAAAATGTAGCCATAAAAGAATGGATGAGAAGGAAAATTGAAAGTTTCCCAAATTTTCTTTGATAAGTTGTTTCAGGTTAATTAATACTCTTCTTATTTGTAGTTTACAGTATTAATATTTTTTATTCTTGCTATTTTAATACATTTATTGTATTTTATAATAAAAATGCAGCACAGTGTTTCTTTGCCAAAAATTTTAAAAGAAACTTTTGCGAGATGTTTATCGGTTAAAAGTTGATAAGAGAATGAATGTCTATGTGATCTTAAACACTTGATTGATAATAAAATTATAATTTAATATTAATTATTTATCATAACAATATGTATAAATAAAAGTATTAAACCTTGTATAAATATTTATTTTTTTGTGGGTCCATAATAAGATTATAGAAAAAATCCGATTCCTCTATAATAATAGTGTTTTTCAAAACCATATTTTAACAAAATACTAAATATTCTACGCATTTATTTCTATTACAAATGAATCTTGAACTATTAAACTCTGTTGTAATTACAAAATTACATACGTTTAAAATTTATAGGACAACACAGTTAGCACAGAAGAACATGAAACTAATTTTTTAAATCTAGTTTCTCGATTTTGCGTAATAATTAACAATTAGCAGAGGTTATTGGTCAATAATTGAATATGTAACATCCTTCAACGTTATTATCAACTCACTAAAGTACTAATTTTCACCAGCCAGCGGCTTTTAATTATTTAAAATGGAAAGTAAAATTGATATACTGTAAGGTTGAAACTGTATTCAAATTAAATTAATAAAGTAGAATTTTCAGTGAAATTTTTAAGAGACAGTTATTTGCGAAAATCGCTATGGGCGAGGTTAACATTTAGAAATACATTCTGAGTTTGCTTTAATTTGTTGATAATTAAAAAACCATCTAAATGAACCAAAACTTTAAATTTGGATTTCGAATTCGTTATAAATGACTTAAATTTACAAAAGTTTCACTATAGACTAGTTCAAATTGTAAAATCACATTCTGAATTCGCTTTAGACTATTCATAAATTAAAAATCACGATCTGATGAGCCAAAACTTCAAATTTGTATTTTAAAGTAGGTGTAATCTAGAATCTAGAAATTTGGCTTCTAAATTCTCTATAGACGAGTTCAAATTATAGAATCACATTCTAAAATCGTTTTAAATTGCTGATGTTAAAAAAATCTTAATGGACCGAAACTTTAAATTTGCATTTTAAAGTTGCTCTAAATCGCTCTATTCTACAAAAGTTTACTAAAGTAATAATAATAATAAATAAAGTACTTTTGTTGACAAGTTTTGTAAATTTTAATTAAGAATATTATAAGTTGTAAAATTATTGAAAGGAAAATAAATAGGAATTTAATGAAATTTTGATTTTGAGAAAAATATTATCAAATTAGATAGTGACAGTTATGACATTAGATCACAAAATTAAAGACATTATGTAGTAGTAGTGAAAAGAGGAGAAAAGACATAATTTTAAATGTATTTTGTAGAAATTGTAAAATTATAAAATTATGGTTAAGATAGAGAAGGTTCTCCATTGGGCTCAAATGTGGTTTAGAGGATTAAAGAAAAAAAAAACTCGAAGTGATTATGTGGTTAGATAAAATTATGTTATGACGGTCATTCAATAATTGAAAAAGAAACTTTTAATTAGTCCTGTATAGTCAATTTTGACAGTTTTTGATCAATTTTATAGAACAAAGTATCTTTGAAATGAAGGTTTATAAAAACGTTTTGCAGAGGAAAATTAAGGACTTAGTAAAATATCCTTATGCAAGAAACATATACATCTACATTATAAAATTTGAATGAAATTTTAACAAAAATTGTTTACATCTAGTAGAATCTACAATTACAATAGAATAACCCTGTGATATTCCACTAATAAAATTACATACTCATTTTATAAACATTTTCCTGTTGAATATATAATCGCTCAATATACAGGTTGAACGCGAAAATAATGTGCACATTTATTGATGAGGTATAAAAACGTATCCATAATAAAAAAATCCTTATAACATTTTTTTCTAAAGTCAGCCGTTTACAAAAAAATAAATATTAATATTTTACATCTATCCAAATATTATTTACCGAAAAGCAACTAAAGCCGGCAACACCGCGACACTTGGACAACATAAATTAATAAACAATGGTTTTTTAAACGTTCTCAAAATAATAAGTTTTTATTTTAGTACCTACACTTAGATATTTAGAATATTCGATTACAGGGGTGTAGAAGATTGAAAAATGTATTCAGGGCAATTATTACACGATCCGAACGATTTCTACCGATTTCTACACTTTCGAACACTGAGATAAAACATCGCGGATTTGATTAATGAACATATCGTGATATTCTGGATTTGAATAAAATGCTATTTTTCACTGAATTATTGAAACTACTTTACTAAACGATAAACTTAAAACAAATCAACGATTGGAATCATTTTCAAAATAACACAATTTTATGACTCATCATGTAGATATTCCTTGGTTATATGACACATATTTTTATTAAAAGTGTGAGGTGTTGCCACGCATAAATTTTCGAGTAAACGTTTAGCTTATTTCAGACAGTATAAGTTACCTAACTTAACCTAATAGTAATAATTTGATCAAAATATTTTCAGTATTTTTAAATATCTTACAATTTCTAAAATTCTCAAGATTAACAAGTTTGTATCAATAACTAATTTCTATCTTCTTCTACCCCAGTTCTTCCTCCTGGTTTTTTGGTCTTCTTTGTTTCATTTGTGTTTACTGACCGCTCTCTATCTTCTATTTATCTTGTTTTATTTTCTCTTTCAACAATTCCTCTGCTTCTCCCTCTTTCTTGTCTTTCTCTCTATGTTGATATCTTCACTTGTTCATCTGCACTCTTTCTTGGACTACCGTGGATTATATCTGCATTTTTGCGCCTGAAATTCGTTTTGAATCATTGATCAGATGAGTATTATTCAAAATATAGAAGTATTTATAAAAAATTAGTTGGATGTGCTAAAGATAAATATTTGCTTGAAAGAATAGCAAACTCACGAGATCCCCAGAAAGAAAGTTGGAAGATAATAAATGAAGAGGCAAAACTAGGAATGAAACCCCTAATCCTGATATAGATCCAGACGATTTGAACATATCTTTTTCTGCAATATCAGAACGTTTAACTGATGATAGAGCTGTAATAGATGACCTACAGCATTTTTAAAACAGAGTAATAAATAGTTTTTTCTTTGGAAATTACAGAAATAATGAACACTATAAAAAATAAAAACTCTTGTGGATCGGAAGAAATCAGCATTAAAATTATAAGTAACATGCCTGTAATTACCTCAAAAGCATTAAGTAGATGGGTGTGTTCCCAAGTACATTGAAAACTGTTTTAGTAATACCAATTCACAAAGGTGGAGAAACCGACGTAGCAAAGAACTTTAGTCCGATTGCTTTTCTCTCAACTTTTGCAAAAATTATAGAAAAATTAGTAAAAAATCGCTTAATTTCATTCCTTCGGGCCAATAATATTTCGAATGAAAATCAATTTGGGTTTGACGCAATATTTAATTTCCTTGAATCAATTTATATTGACTTAAATAAAGATTGCCCGACGGCGGTAGTTTTTTGCGACTTATTGAAAGCATTCGATTGCGTGAACCATGAAATTCTTCTGCAAAATTTAAACCATTATGGAATACCAAGTGTTGGACCGGATTTTTTCAGATCATATCTTGTTTAACGGGACCAGCAGTACAAAATTGTGGCGTTCAATCTCAAAGGTCTGTCCTATGACCTATACTATTCTTACTATATATTAATGACCTCGCAAATTTAAAAATCAAAAGCAGGTTTACTTTATTTGTGAATGATGTTACAGTTAGCTGGAAGGGTAATCCGGAAATAAGCCTGGAAGATATCATCGATGGAGATCTTGCACTAATTAGTGAGTCTCTCAAGAAAACAAAACTGTATTGAATATAAGAAAAACTAATGTAATGGTATTCAAGGGTATAATGGATGAGGTAAAAATAAATAATACTGCTCTGGAACGAAAGGAGGATACTAAATTTCTGGGAATAATTGTAGACAAGAAGTTGAAATGGGACAACCATATTTACCAACTAAGCAAAAAAACTATCATCGGATTGTTTTGCAGTGAGACAAATTACAAACTTATCTGGTAGTCAGGCTACAAAAAAGTATATTTTGCATTGATGGATTCTCACTGAAGACATGGGATTGCTTTTTGGAGATCATGTTCCAACCAACTCTATTTGTACTACACAAGAGGACAATTAGGTACTTAAGTAAAAAATATACTTTGGAACATTGTAAACCCTTAGTTTTTCAACAGAGAATCTTAACATTAGTTTCCTTATTTGTTTGTTTAATCTGCAAACAAAAAAAAACAGTTTTTGCGAGAGTCATTAATTGTGACACCTATAACAAAAAACAAGATATAAACATCTTAAGAGTTCTTATCCCGAAAACTTCATTAGTCAAAAACTCAGTAACCTACACAGGAGTAAAAATTTACAGTCACCTCATTAAAAAGACCACAAACATGGACCTTTTCGAAAAACAACTAAATAATTTATTGTTAGATGGAGCTTACTATCCTTTGGATGAATAATTTGGGAACACTTTCTAAGTTCGTTTAGTTAATGTAGCGTTGACTTTTAAAAATGTTGTATTCGGAAGAGCACCCAAAGTATGTTCATATATAATTTTTAAAGGTGTCGGTATCTTTATATTTTTATTGTATAACTTATATTTTTTACACATTGTTACATTTTAATTGCTTTTATTTTTTCTATCCTTCATAATTCTAAGTTTAATGTTTTGTCAATAAGTCTTTTAGCTTTGGACAATAAAGTATCCATCTATATCTACTAATAAACATGTAACTATTTAAATAACTAATAAATAACTAATAAATAATATAATACTGCAATATACAGACCATTCGCTATAGACTAATACGGTTTGCAAATACAGGTTCAACGTTACCAAATATCCCCAGTTTCACCAAGAATAAAATTATATTTTCTAAATTTATTGAATACTTTTAAACTTTTACATTACTCAATCGGATACCACACAAACTCAAAGTCTTTAAGTCCGAAAGTCTTTTCCGTTTTCTCATTTGGTGTATCCGCAGAGTCCAATCCCAGGTTAATAAACTTAAATTTCGGCCTATAACCATTTTCATCTGCCACGTACGTCACCACTCTACTAATACCATCTCTACCGTTGACAAAGTACCCTCCAATCTTGGTACCGTCCTTCAAACCTCTCTCGTAGTGCCCGTGGAATCCGACGGTGTACTTGAATTTATACAGGATGTTTGTAACGTCCTTTGGTTCCACGCCTTCAGGCAAACCATCAGTCATTCCAGGGTACTTATCTCTAATTGGTATGTCTAATGGTTTTTTGCCCATCACGTGGATAACGTTGTCTGAAACTGCAACTGGTGGTAGTTTTGATATTTCTTGTGGTTGTAGGAGGGGGTTGGGACCTGTTGTACCAAAAGCTGGAGCTTTCAAACGGCCAAATTTATCTGGAAATTTAATAAAATTATTTAGGCTCAACTGGCTTTTTGGTAGATATTTACTCACCTTGATTTAGCACATTGTCCTTAGAAACTACCTCGGTATTACTAATTCCACCTGCAGGACTCATATTTTCTACGGTACCCACAACAAGTTGATCGTTTCCACGAGTACCAACTTCACCGAAGGTCTCAACGCCCCCTTCTTGTGTAGAACCAATCGAAGGACTTTGTACGCTTCCAGTGTATAACTTTTGGTCCCCATTTAGTGTTTCTACACCTCCATTAAAAACTGTTTGACTATGAGGATTCTGTAGACCGTCATTATAGATTTTTTGAGCTCCATTTAGAACTGGAGGACCTTGAACACTCCCAGTATGAATCTTTTGGCTACCATTTAGAGTTTCTATACCTCCGTTATAGTTTGTTGGATTCTGGGGTGTCTCTAAACCTCCATTGTAAGTTGTTTTGCCTTCAGCTGGACCAGTAGGACCTTGTACATCCCTTTGTTGGAATTGTTCGTAAGTTTTTTGGCCTGTATAACCAGGAGGTAGCAATTCTGTGTCTGCTGGAAGGTCGTTTATTTTGGTTTGCCCCGTATTTGGAGGAGGATTAACACCTATTGGACTTGGAGATAAATTATTCACTAGAGGCTTTTGGAACATGAATTTCTGTCCAGGTGGAGCAGGTGTGATCAATCCGCAACCAGCGCAAGCTGGTCTAATGGTGCTGTGTGTAGTAAACATATATGTTGTTGGCGATTTTTGGGTCGAAACTGGGATATTATTAGCCTTTGGACCTTCCTGAAGCCTTTGGAACTGTTGTGCTGGTTTCGAAGCTGGTAGTTCTATTTGGTTGGGTTTTTTTAAATATTTTGATGCTTCTGGGGAAATTGCACCGAGTGCTGGGGAACCGTCAAGAGCTACAAAAACGAATGAATTGAAAAATAGTAAGTTTTAGTGTGACGAACACTTACGGGCACTAATTCTGATGTTTTTCATGCTGAGAATTTTGAAATTTCCGTTTTCGTCTGTTGCGTAGACTGTCACGTGGTATACTCCATCGGCTGTGATGAATCCGAATTCGCCTTGAATAATGCCATTTTGATCTAAAAAAAAATACCATCAGGATCGAAATCCCTGGGAAAAGCCCGAAACAACTAGAATGGAAAACCTTTAAAAATTTGGATATTTGTAAGCGATAGGGAGCTATGTTGCCAAATATTCACATGATAAAAATATAAGAGTACGATGCTACCAATTTTAATTAAATTGCGGTAAATCGGTATTTTTTAAACAAATTTCAGGATTAAAATTCTTGGAAAAATCGCGCGGTTACGTCTCTGAATGTAAAAAAAATGCCCGGCACGCTCCGCGGACTTTTCATTTCCATTTGAACAAAGCTTTTATGAAAACCTTTTATGAGGGGCTTTCATCCCGGCCTTATAGAGTTAATATTGATTTTCATTTGAGATATTGTTTGATAAAAAGGTTTTGTGGTGTTGTAGCCTCGGCCGTAACAATTGCTTTCAGAAAACTTTTGTCGACAATGTGCGAATAATTAATTGAAAAGGAATGAACTTTTCATATTTTTATCGACGGAATGTTCTTTTTCGGCATACAAAAGACGCCTTTTTGGGTGAAGTCATTAATTTTCTTTTTTTATTATATTTTCGAATAAATAGGCGACATTTGTTAGGTTATAGGGCTGTTCCTTTATTCACGTGTAATAATTAATTAATTTTTTTCTGTTATTAGCATAGTTTTCATAATTACTATACCTAATTAATAAATAATAAAGTGTAATATTGGTAATAACTTGATTGTTAAAAATGGTAAATTTGTTGCAATTTTTAAAAATGAATGGCTCAATTCTACAAAATATGAGAAACTAGGGAAGTTAATGTAAAACTGGGTACAATATAATTGTTAAGAACTAAATATTTGTTAATTTAAAAAAAATATTGATATGATTTGAAAAATTGTAGAGTTTGAAAAATTGCAAAACAATTGATAACTAAGAAATTGTTTTTTTTGCCCGTTTTCAAAAATGTTTAATTTATTCTGAAAAAAAGGGAATGTAGGAAAGTTCATATAAAACTAGAAATTGTATTGCAATTTTTAAATAAACTGGTCCATTTTAAAAAAAAATAAAAAAAGGAAATACCGTTTCGTTTGATCGATTAAAAAAGTATTAGTGAAAATATTATTCCTATTTTATAAAAAAATTGAAATCAAGGGAAATTAATAAATTAATGATAAACCAGCAACAATATAATTGTTATCGTGTACTTTAAAATCAATGGTTTATTCTAGAAAATGTGGTTTTCTAAAATTACAAACGTTATTGTCAAAAATGCTAAAAACACATTATTTTCGTTTAAATATTTAAGTGTCTTATTTTTTAAATGATTAAAATTAAAAAAAAATCAATATTTTTCAATTATTTTACAGAAAATCGGTATTTTGAGTTTTTCATAAATAAATGTCAACCCTTTTTTAGAGAAAAGCCCGTTTTTTCTAGAGAAATTTCTATTTTTTGAACTATTTTAAACAAAAATTAATTTTTAAAAGAAAATCAGTTTTTTTAATTTGTTTAAAGAAAAATTACATTTTCTTTCAATTTTTTTTAACAAAACTGTCACTATTTTGAGCACATTAGAGAAAATTGTATGTTTTTAAACATTTCACAGAAAAAGCTTTATTGAAATTTTCAAAAATGTTCTATTGTAAAAAATTGCAGATTTTCAGAAAAAAAAAGAAAAATTGAAAGAAAAAGAAACTGCGATTTGTTAAAAATGTTAATTTTAAAAAGGTTTAAAAAAATCACTATTCTAAAAAATTTTACATTTCGAGAAATTAAAAAAAAAATTGGCAACACAGAAATTGTTTATTTTGATCTTTTTAAAAAATATTGGTTCTATCTTTAATAAAAGGATTTAAGGAAATCAATGTAAAACTGGCTAAAAAGTATTTTTTTTTCATTAAAAAAATAATCGATTCTAGAAAATTTTACATTTCTATAAATTACAAAAGAATTGGAAACACAGAAACTGTGGTTTATTAAAAATGGTGATTTTTAAAAAGTAAAGAAAGAAAATGCCAACACAGAAATTGTTTGTTTTGATCATTTTCAAAAACATTGTTTAAAATATGAGTCTTGTGAAGTTAATGTAAAACGCTACAATGTAATAGTTATAAATGGTAATTATCTTGTAATTTATAAAAAATAGTTTGTTGTTAAAAATTGTGGTTTTCCAGAAATTACAAAAGAATTGACAACACGGAAACTGTGAATTTTTGGAGTGTTAATAAAAAATTTCATATAGTCCATATTTAAAAAATATTTTAGATTATATATATATATATATATATATATATATATATATATCCTAAAAGGGTGTAGGATACTAATTTAAACAAAATAGGTACACTATAATTAAATAACTAAGTTCTAATTCTTATTCTGGTCATTATATTCATCATTTTCTATATATAGTCCTTCGTTTAGTAATTTCTGAAAGTATTCTCTCCATCCTTCCATGATTTCCTTTTCACTTTTCAATAATTCTTCTTGTTTATTTTTTATTATCAAATTTTCAACTTTTTTATTATTTCTTAAATTTTTCAAAACTCTATAATAATAACTTTCGGTTACTTCTACTATCTTTTTCTAACTCGTAACAAAAGAATTGGCACCACCAAAATTATTAATTTTTGAGCAGTTTATTTTTTAGTTTGGATATTTAGTTCAATGTTCTAATTTTATTTTTTGTTTTTAGAAATTTATTATTTTTTAAATGCTAAAAAAATTTTTATGCTTATATTAAAAAGAATTGTCAACACTAAATCTGTGAATTTTTGAGCAGTTTCAAAAATATTGTTTGGATTTATTGTAAAAAATTGTAGATTTTGAGAAATTAAAAAAGACTTTGCAACACAGAAATTATTTATTGGTGTTTTTAAAAATATTCGCAGTTACTGAAATTAGGCTACAATAATACACTATTTTTTTTATAAAAATAGTCATATATTTCACATTTAAGACCTCTTTCAGATTTCATATTCTTTTCTATTTTAGTTTGGACATATATTTTTATATTTTAAATTTTTTTTGTGAGAAATTTAATATTTCTTAAATGCTAAAATTTCATACAAATTTTTCATTAATTTTGTACTTATATTCTCATTTAGTGATGATAAGTTTTAATTAATAGTAATTAAACGATACATTTACATAAAATCTCTTTTGGAATTTGAGAAAAAATATATTATATTTTTTTTAATTGTGATTATGAAATAAATAGATTTGTTAAGGCGTATATGTAATACGCCTCAGCTTTTTTCTTTTTCCCCATTGTTCAAATCCGTAATTTTAAAGTAGGTGGTATCGAAGGTTGAAGGAATAACAATGAACTAAAACTGCTTCCTAAATAACATTTCTTTGTTACCCCTCTTTGTTCATAATATATTTACTCCTATGGAATTATTGTTTAAAAATCGATTATTATTCCTAAAAAATAAATATAAATTTGATTCCTACTAAAACTCTGCGTCCGTGGGAAAATACCGCATTTGTTGCACAAAGGATATGTTTTTTTTATTAGGTCTAGTTTTCCGTTAAAATGTGAAAAGTAATTGAGGTTGTCAATTTTCAAAGTACGCCAAAATCGATTTTTTCAAAAATGAGATTGATTCTTATATAAAGAGACTCAAGGAACACCATGGTTAAAGTAAAACGTTTTCATAGCTGAAAAAGAGTTTTTTCTGCAAATTAAAAAAAAATGGCGCTATTGTAACAATCTAAATAGAAGATATAGTTTTTCGTATTTCCTGATAAGTGGTCCTGCAACTGAACGACTCAATTATTTATAAAGAAAAATGATAGAAAATAGCTTTTCCTTAAAATATATTGTACAATAATTTATATTTACGGAGGTATTAGACTGTTACGTTACTTTTGCCTAACCCTGTGAGAATGTTATTACTGTTAATATACAAATGCGCCATCTATATAGAAAATTCCTGCAACTGCTACTACACTACTTCAGTAATTTCCACTAGATGGCGGCGCAATAGTTGTTTTAATTTTATATACCATCTTTAATCTAAATATTTTAAAATTACATCAAAAATTTATAAGATTTTGGAAATTTTCTTTAAAATGTTAATGAAAATTTTTATTAAATTAAGTTAATAATAATATTAACGTTAATGTTATTGTTAATATCATTTGTATAAACTTGTTTGTATTTAAATTTTTTTTCGTAATTATATTGATAATTCAGATCAATCTGTGACATTGTTTTCTTTGCCTTTATTGTAGTCACTATTCTAAATATACAGAATTACATAATGTAAGACTTTTTTTTTGAATATCTTGTAGTTTTTTCTGTAAATAAGGAAAAATATTTTTTATTTGAAAGGTTATACTGGGTGTTCAACTTTCGTGGAGTCATAATAATAATAAAACAAAAAAATGCATTCGAACTTGCCTAAATGGCAATATATACTTCGATGATTATCAATATATTTTTCAATTTTTCAATATTTATATTTTCCATCAAAAAAATTATTTTTTTGTAAAAAAAAACATATAGAATACCTTTTTTCTCGTGCCTGTGCTGTTGCCCATCGATGGTGAATCCAAATTCGTAAGGTCTACCCTCGTCAGGATCCTTTTGACACAAAATTATATCCAAGGTGAAAACGAATACCAAAATCTTAAACAAATAATTTCTAGTTAAATAAAATAATCGAAGGTTGTTGGTAATTAAACGTTTTCTTCAAAATTTTTACGCTACAAATGTAAATTTTTATTGACAGTCAATGATACAGGGAAGTGGATTTAATTAATCATTTTAGCGCTCTGTATGTTTGTTTTAGATCAGGTTTATTTTTAGAAAATGGAAAAAATGTAGAAATTTTTATAAATTAGATATATTTAGTGATTAAACATTATATATAACATTAAGGAGATATAACATACGCCTGGAATAATAATTTTTGAGGTTAAAATGGAAATGCCCTGTAGATATGAAACAGTTTTAAAACAAATTAAATTATAAACATATTTCATAAAATAACGATAAGCGTTAAAAAAAATAAAACGTGGGTTCAAAGTTAAGTAAACCCATGCTGTGTACTAATTTTGAGAAAATTGCAAAAATCCAAACTGTTTAGCAGGGCGAACTATTTCGCAAGCAAAAAAAAATAAAGAAAAAATTTAGTTTGATTTATTGACTCTTAACGAAAACTAAAAAGATGATACTAACTCACTGCGTAAAATTAGCTGCAACAATATACTTAAATACGTTAGATATTATCAAATTAGAATGCGACATTAAATGGTTTGAAGTGTTGCCTTGTTTATATAATATAAATTTTCTTACAGTTTTTAACAATCTGCATTAGAATGTGATTTTGAAATTTTTTTCGAAAATATGGTTTATGTTTTATAAACGAGGCAAGATATTAAATATTCAAATAAGTCTATAAAACTCTTTTCACTTGTTTTTTAAGATGAAGGTATTTTTAATTAAAATAAAAATAAAGAAAAAAAAGTAGTCTAATTTAGCAACTCAAAGGGGTCTGGGCTAGGGTTCAAGAAGTTCCTTGTTATTAATCATTTTATTAGTTTTGTCCTCGTGTTAAGGGCGAAGTTATCATTGGCATTTTAGTTTTTATTCTCAGAGAAAGAAGGTTAGAGTTTGATAAGTTAGTTTTCTTTCTAATCGCGAGTGACTTGAGTCACTAGCGTCACATTAATGGTTCAAGGCTAGCTTAAATTTTTGTTGCAAAATTTGTATTTGCAATTTGTATTTTTTCTTAAATTTAAAGAGCTTTCTGACCTAATCTAGAAAAATACTTCTTTTATATCAATTGTCTAGAAACTATATTTGGTTTTTCCTACACTCATTGCATATCAGTTTCACGTAAAGATAGAAGATATAGATATTTCGTCAATTAATTGTTTGGTATTTTTGTTTAACTATTTACTTTTTTTAATTTTGTTTTTGTAATATTATTTTTTTAATCAAGTCAATGTACTTATATTCCGAAAGTATTCAGTACTTTGATTTAACTACCTACTTTTATACTAAAGTACTAGTGGACCCTGCATTTGTAAACCACGTTCCTTAGGTACAAAACGTGTCTAAAACTTGTCTTACTCGTGTTATTTCTCAAAAAACTTTGCCGTTTTCAACAAAAACCTGAATAACTGAAAACACGTATTGTCGTTGTGTTAATTAAAATCATTGAAAATTCAAAAGTTGGTTATGAAATTAAACATCAATTTTGACAGGAAAAAAAATCAATTAATTTTAGTAATTGCTTGCCTGGTGTTTTGAAACTCGCCGGAAAGTTTTCATTTAGGAAACGAGTTGACATGTAATTAGTGTTAGGTTTCTGTGAAGGAAATTGCAGAAGAAGCGTCGAAGAATATCGCATAAGACTTCCGAATTGTATGATCCGTCATAGAGAAATATTTTATAATTTTAGACGGATTAGAGAAACAGGCAAGTTTTTCAGTAACACTCGAGAACGTGATATTGCAATCAGAGTACAAAATGAAGAAGTTGTTTTGGATACAAATGGAAATAACCCACATATTAGTACTAGATTTCTATTTCGCATTGAATTATCAGACGAAATCTACTACACCCATATCATGTTCAAAAATTGAAAGGATTGTTACCAGAAGATTTCGTTTAACGAGTAAATTTCTGTCAGTTTATATTGCATGAAGACATTAATTTAAAAAAATATTCTCTTTACTGGTGAAGTTTGTTTCACCCTCAGAGGTATTACAAATTTACATAACTATCATGAGTATTGCAACGTAAAGTAACTCCTCGACATTTCAAACGCGAGTTTAAAATAAATTTTTGATTCAGTGTTAATAATCGGTATTTAATTGGTCCAGTTATTTTACCGAAACGACTAAAGGGCGAAACTTATTTACAATTTCACCAAAACGCTTTCCCGGGTCTACTTGACGAGGTGCCACTACAACTCAGACTGGAGCATCGCCTAATTTTAATGTTATTGTTAAAGGCTATTTACACCACCAGTATCCAAATAAATGGATTGAAAAAGGAAATAATTGCCTACCGGTTTGGTCTCCACGATCACCAGACTTTAACAAATCCGACTTCTTTCTTTGAGGAACGTTAATAAATGTGTGTATTCCTCGGCAATTGCGTCTTGAGCAGAATTGTGGAATCGCATTACGGATAAATGTTCATTAATTAGAAACAATCAGCAGTTATTGGATAGAGTAGACTTCAATTTTCGACGAAAAATATATTTATACCTGAAAGGAAAACGGTGGTCATTTTGAACAATTCCTACAATAACTTATCAATGCAAATTTTTATTCCTTCAGCTTCTTTTATTGACGTTTAATTTCATAGCCATCTTTTTAATTTTCAATGATTTTAATTAACACAGCTGCTCTACGTCTTAGATAGTCGGATTTTTGTTGAAAACGACAAAGTTTTATGAAAAATAACAACTATAAGAAATGTTTTAGAATTAAATTCGCCATAAAATAAAGCAATTATTATTAGGTCCACCAGCGTGTTAAAAAAGTCTGTCACATTTTAATGGTGCATTATCCCATATCAACCCTACTTCTCAAGGGTGCAATTTCAACTTAACATAAAGGTAAGCTGCTTTAAATCACCATAGTTTAGGATGCTCTACATTCTTCTGCTCTGTATCGGTTCTTATTTTCAAAATTGTCTATTTTTTAGGGTATGAAATGGTTGGTAGTGATACGATACGAAATCGAAACATCCAGGGGCAAACAGGAATATATGGAATCAAAGAGAAGATGGAAATCCGCCTTAGCTTAGGCAAACATGCCTCTATCTTTCAGGCAGAATTCATGGCCGTACATTGCTACTCTGAAGAGTTAATAGGACGGGAGGAAAATAACCAAAAAATCGTCATTTACACTCAAAACCAAGCAACATGTAAAGCAATTAACTCATACCAAACTTCATCAAAGCTGATATGGGACATTTGTAAAGACCTAAACAAACTAGGAAATTTGAACAAAATGACTCTATCTTGGGTTCCAGGGCACCTAGGAATCAAGGGCAACGAGAAAGCTGATGAATTAGCTAAGCAGATAGTGACACAGGTCCTAGTAAGATCCGAACCGTTCTGTGGGATTGCTGTGTGCGTCACTAAGGAGCAGATACGTCAGTGGATAAGTAAGCAGGCATTACGCTGGTGGCAAAAAACTTTAGGTCAAAGATAAGCTAAACTATTCCTGAAGAACTCATCTACCAAAATAACCCATCTACCAAAATAACAGCAGATCTACTAAGCTACAGTCGAAAAAAGACGAGAGCGATAATAGGACATTATAGTCTGACTGAAGAAATACATGAACAGACTAAACTTAGTGGGGGATAACCTTTATAAGTTCTGCCAGCAAAGTCTAGCAAGAGTGCGGTTTCAATTATTTGGTGAAATGAAACCAAACTGAAAATCTATGTAAAGGAGCTATCAAAACTAGGAAAACTAATTAGAAGGTCAAAGTTAGATAGTTAACTTAAAGGACAGGGAAGACCACAATAGGTCTGGAAAGGTCTCATTGGGCTATGACAGGAAGGCACTCCAAATCAAATTTAATTTACTCTAATCTAGTTTTATTAGACTGATGATAGCGGTCTTTAACCCCCTATTTTTAGACTCAACCCCTAGCAATTTAAACGCCCATGGAAAAGAAATATTCTACTCATTATCGATTTATAATCGCTTATAACGCCTCTTATTTTTTTTTGTTTGAGAACTTTTTTCTTTAACAACCTGTATTTGACACAATATTTTATTCCCAAATGGCATTTTGCCGTATATAAATTTCAGATTATTATCTTTAAAGTCTGTAGAAATGCGTAGGCAAGTTCTGTTTTCAATAATAGGTCAGAAAAATAACGACACATTGTCTTTATAGTTACACAACAGTAAAAAAATGCTTCAATCTGATCGAGAAAATGTGACGCTAAGCAAAAAATCACAACCAAATAGGTCAATGTTAAAAACCTATTCATCTTTTATTAGCAACGTGCCCTTTGCGATTGATCGATTGCTTTTGCAAGATCATCTTTATGAATCCATTAAAAGTCATTTTTAATTTTCCAGGGACACTTTTAAAAAATTACTAACACACCAATTATATAATTACAATAAATAATAAGAGAGAGTCAATAATGTTTTTAAAAAAATAAGAAAAAACCATGATAATTATTAAATTAATACATAACTAAATTTAACACAAATGACATTCAAAAAAAAATTCAAACTGCGTGAAAATACAAAAATAGAAACAATAACAATTGATATTATTATAATTTATTTTCACTATGTAAGCTTACAATAATTTTTGTAACTATTGTTTTGTGTGTTTGAATAAAATCCTGTTAGTTTACATAAACTCGTAAATTTAACCGTTATATTCATTGCAATAAATTACCGAGTTGCATGAAATGAATGATTATTTCAGAATTTATTACAATAGAATTTTTTACGATCAGCATAAACGACTTTAAATTACAGAGATTAAGACAAACAATATTTATTGAAAAAAATTTTTTTTTAACAGGTATCAAGAAAATTAAAATTTTGCTTAGAGTCAAAGGACACCAATAACGTTACCCGCAAGGTCTCCTGACTTGAAACTTATCGATATTTTGTTTTTTTAATTTATCTTTTGTTATTAATACTTGTAGAAACATTTCATACAAAATTTAAGGCTAGGATTACAATAAAAATATTGTTCTTGATGATCAGTAACAAAACGTGGTACAAACGCTTTCAAAAAATTTAAAGCTGGAGCTTGATAGTCACCCCAAAGGGACGAAACGTCTAATTATAAATTCTTAATATTTCACGATCCATAAAATTTTAAATTGAATAAAATAAATTTTACTCATGATTTTTTTCAAAATAAATCTTTCTAGAAAAGAGTTTAAATTAAAAAATTAAAAAGGTCAGGGTAGGTGAGAAATTATTACTAAGAAGTAAAATTATTTTAATTCTGTTGTTCAGAAAAATTGTTAATAAATTTAATATACAGTCACAGCTGTTTATTTTAAAATATATTTTCTTAGTTTTTAAAATTTCATTTAGTCTTTTAATTTATTCACTTCAAAAAAAAAGTCAAAAATATATTTAGTGCAAACTTTTGGAAAAATCTTATATATTTAATATAATTTTATATGAATATTTTACCGATTTATATTTTTTATACACATTCGTTCTTTGTAAATAATAGTTTTAAATAAAAATCCGTTGTTTTATAAATATCACAATTTTCTAAATATTTTTAAAAAAATTAAAAATATCTATATGCACTAATAAGTATTTTTGTAAAAACACACTAATAAAAATTTTGGAAAAATCTGAAAAATATAATATTATTTTTTTATATCTCATTCATTCTACAAAATAATAATTTTAAATAAAAATCCATTTATATATCACAATTTTTTAACATCCTAAAAATAATTAAAAAAATTTCTATATGCAGGAATAAGTATTTTTGTAAAAATTATATATTTTAATAAAAATTTTGGAAAAATCTTTTCGATATTTTATATAGACATTGATTCTTTAAAAATAATAATTTTAAATAAAAATCCAATAATTTATAAATTTTTCTTTATGCACTAATTCGTATCTTTTAAAAAATATACACTTTAATAGACGCCTCGGGGTAATTTTCTATTGGTATAAAAATCCTTGACAATCTACATGAAGATAACAATTAATTTGTTTTTTTAATTTAATATAAACAATCTTAATTATTTGCTAAACATTCGAGGCTGAGAAACTATTTTTGTGTTAATAAATAATAAAAATCTATGTCAATAGGATTACCTTTTTTAAAATCATTGTTGGACTTTTTAAATCATAAAAAAAATAACACTACACTACAACATTGATGAAAGCTATTGTTAATGTTACGGAGACTTCTTCAATTGATGGTGTATCTTTTATGGGAATCTCCCGCCACAAAATCTTTTATCCCCCCATTATGGAGACTTAACTATAATATATTAAATACAGTGTGTAACTAAAATCCAGATAAATGTATATAGATTTCAATCAATTTTAAAAATAATTGAACGTAAATGATTTTTTCGAAATTTCCCGGACAATTTCTCTTTTTTATGGAAAAAAAATACAAGATTTAATATCCGAGAGCTCTAGTTATCAAATTGAAATGCGACATGAAAAAAACTTGGAAATAGTAAAAATCTTAAAATTTTTAGAAAAGTATCTTCGTTTTAAAAAATTAATGAACCATCATTTTAACGTTTAAAATATGTAATATTTTTTTATTTAAATAAAAAACTACAAGATATTCAAAAGAAAAGTCTTAGATATCTAATTTTTTATATTTAGTGTAACGACTACAATAAAGGCAGAGAAAATAATGTTGCAGATTCATCTAAAGGATCAATATAATTACGAAAAAAATATTTCATCCTGTCTAAAATATATAAATCTTATTAAATATATGTTCACTGTATATTTTTACATCATTTGTAACTTTGTTGTTAATTTACTGGAAACAATTTTTGCAGAAACTTTCTTACATTGAATAAATGAAATATCAATTTAAAAAAAATAAAATCTGAAACCGGAACTTATTTTTTTAAATCAGGTCAGTGAACTACTATTGGAAAAATATTACTATAAATATTCAATCACTATTACATCGTGTACTTACATCTCTGTTTTTTTCTCTGTATATTACGTGCTCCGATTTAATTTATAATTAATGTTTTGGTTCAAATTAAAATAAAATTCTGAATTGAATCAAAAACGGAAATGGCCAAAATCGTGAAATTTTTATAAATAAATCTTCATATTACAAAAATTAGTGAACACCCACCCAGTATAATGTTTCAAATATAAAATATTTTTTCTTGTATATAGAACAAAACTACAAGATATTCAAAAGAAAAGTTTTACATATTTAATTTTATATATTTAGTGTAAAATACAATAAAGGCAAAGAAAATCATGTTGCAGATTTATCTGAATTATCAATATAATTACGAAAAAATATATATTTTATTTCAAACTTATTAAATATATATTAGAAAAATAACTGTAAATATGAATTAATTTGTGAATTTATTTTTATTGTTTTTTTCTTATTTTTTGATATTATTTATAAGTTTATAAGTTAATTTATGGATAATAAACATTGCACAAACTTTTTTATATTGATCAAATAAAATAAAATTATATAAAAATAATAAACATTGATCGTACAAAAAACTGAATATCCCAATATACATAAATAAATTTATATCGAAATATGTGTTGAAATACATATTTTTTTTTATTATTCTCTCCCTAAATCAGGTATTTGAATATTTATTATTAATATGAATCTCTTAAACTTATTGGTGTATTCTATATATGGCACCAAAATTATCCTTTTTTCGCAGTGTGGGAGGGGGGTAATTGAAATTTATTGTAATTCAATATCTTCATTATTAGTGTCAAATCTGACATATATTTTTTTAATTTCAAATTAGACACTTATTTTTGAAGAGTGTAACATTTTTTCAAACTTCTATATTTTTTTAATCAAGCCAGTGGACTATTGTTAAAAATATTTCTACAAATATTTAATCACTGTTATTTCATGTACCTCTGTTTTTTCTCTATGTATTACATGTTCCGTTTTAATTTATAATTAATGCTATAGTTGAAATTACAATAAAACTTACTTTATTAAAAAAATAATTTGTGATTAATTTATTAGAATAAATCAGAGGTAAATAACTTTTTATGGAAAAATATAATCCATTCAATAAATTGTCTATTTGTTTGTATTGCCTCTGGGCATATTTTTCATTGTATTTAATCATTTTTTTATCGATATGGTAATTGTCACAATAAACGTGTTGAAAGGTGGTATTTTTAGTATATAATAAAAATATTTTTTCTATATGTGAAATTTATTGGTAAAAATAATTATAATAAAAAAATATGCAAAATTTTCGATTCTATATTAGATTCATTATTATTTAAATCATTATAACCTCTGACAGGTAAAACGTCTAATATTATACAGAGTGAGTTTTAAATATGGGACGGCTCAATTATCTACGAAACGGCTTGCACGATTTTAATAAATTTTGGTTTGTGAGGGTGTTCTAATACGGCCGATCTTATGGTAGTATTTATGTTGTTGTCAGATTTTCCGTTTTTCTGGAAATATATTGAACTTAAAAAATACTGAATATTTTTCAAGTAATATTCTCTATACCTAAATGCCATAATATCGGAGTTATAGATTAATTTAAATTTATTTCCGCCCAAGTTAAAATAATACATTAAGATGACTATGATTGAATAAACTCGTTTAATTTGAATAATCCTTAATAATTTATATTCTATCAGAAATGCCATAACAAGGTCTACTGTCAACACATTAATAAAAAAGTTTAACGAAACTGGTGCAGTAAAAGGTTTATCCAAATCATGGCGCAGAAAACCTGCAACAATTGAAAACAAATCTTTGGATATTTGTGTCTTGTTAACATTTAAGTAGTAAACAAATGGGAACTTTAGAAAACATAAAGTAAAGGCGGATACAGCAGATACTCTTTAAAACTTTGCAATACATTTTGCAACATGCCTGACTGCTCAATTCTTCTTATCTCTACGGTGATCCTATCTTTTAATTCCTGAATATTGGCAGGCTTTGTTTTATAAATGGTGTTTTTTAAGTGACACCATAGGAAATAGTCTAAAAGATTTATTTCGGGTGAGCGCGGGGGCCATTCGATAAAACCACGCCTTCCAATTCATCTTCTTGGAAACACATTATTTAAGTATTGCCTCATCTCACGCGCATAATGAGGTTGAAGTCCATCATGTTGCAGCCAAATATTGTTGTTTGAGGTATTGTTATTGACTGAAAGTTTCAAATAGTGAAATTTCTAAATAAAAAGGAAATTGAAAATGCTTACTTGGATTTGGAAATAACCGAACCAACTCAGGTATAACACTCTTTTCCAATAAATCTAAATACGCTGGATCATTTAAGTTTCCTTCAATGAAAAATGGTGCAATTATTTTGTCGCCTAGTATTCCAGCCCATGCATTAAGTTTTTCTGGATAGTGGGTGTGGTATTCACGCATCCAACGAGGATTGTTACGTGATCAGTATCTACAATTATGCCGATTTACGTTTACGTTAATAACAAAAGTGGCCTCATCGCAAAACATAACATTAATTAAAAAATTTGGATCGTAACATTTTCCCATAATTAAGTCGGCAAACTCTTTACGTCTATCAAAATCGTCATCCAACAACTCTTGAACCAACCTTACTTTGTATGGATGGAATTTATTATCACGTAAGATTCTCATTACGGATTTTTGCGAAATATCAAGTTCCCTGGATATTTGTCTAGTACTCAAGTGTGAATCGTCTTCTAACATGACACAAACATCTAAGATTTGTCTTCAGTCGATGCAGTTTTTCTGCGTCATGATTTGGATAAATCTTTTATTGCACCAGTTCAATTAAACTGTTTTACCAACTTACTCACAGTAGATCTTGTGATGGGATTTCGGTTAGAATATAAATTATTAAAAATATTACACGTTTCTTGTTGACTACGCATATTAGTTAATTAGTTATGACTTCGAACACCTCTCCTCCTTTTCATCGTTAATTTCTTAAACTTCCTTTCTCTTTTCTGGTTTAATTAGTCGAACTTATCTCCTCCTTTTCGACAATAATTAGTTGAAGCTCTCCCCTCCTATTTCTTCGGCGTTAATTAATTGTGGCTTTGAACATCTCTGCTCCTGTTTATCGTTTATTTCTTAAATAATTCTTCTTTTTTTTGGCTTAATTAGCTGAACCTCTCTCCTCCTTTTTGGCTGAATTAGTCGAACTTATCTCCTCCTTTTGTGTGTTAATTAGTTTCAGCTCTTTCCTCCTGTTCGAAATTAATTAGTTGTGACTACGAACCTCTTTCTTTTTTTTGACGTTAATTAGTTGTTGCCTGTTAACTTCTCTCTTACTTTTCGGCGTTATTTAATTGTAGCTTCGAACATCTCTGCTTCTTTTTGTTGTTTATTTCTTAAACATTTCTTCTTTTTTTGGCTTAATTAGCTGAAACTCTCTTTTACTTTTTGGCTTAATTAGACGAATTTATCTCCTCCTTTTGGGCATTAATTAGTTTCAGCTCTCTCCTTCTGTTCGACATTAATTAGTTGTGACTACGAACCTCTTTCTATTTTTTTGACGTTAATTAGTTGTTGTATATGAACTTTTTTCTTACTTTTTGGTGTTAATAAGTTGTGGCAACGAACATCGCTCCTCCTTTTCGTCGTTAATTTCTTTTTTATCTTTGATTTAATTTGTTGAACTTGTCTTTTTGGCGTTAATTAATTAGAACTCTCGACTTTAATTTCTTGTGGCTACAAATCACTTTCTTTTTTTTTGGCATTAATTAGTTGTGGCTATGCACCTTTATCTTTTTATTCGATTATTAGTTGTAGCTTCGAAAATCTCTTTTTTTGTCGTTAATTATTTAAATGTATCTCCTCCTTTTTGGCTTAATTAGTTGAACTTATTTCCTCCTATTCAGCGTTAATTACTTGATCCTCTCTCGTCCTTTTCAGCGTTTATTACTTCAACATCTCTCCTGCTTTTAGTCGTTAATTAGTTAAAGTTCTCTCCTTCTTTTTGGCGTTAATTAGTTGAACATTTTACTTCCGTTTCGGCGGTAATTATTTGAACATGGGTCCTTCTTTTCGGCGATAATTAGTTGTGGCTGCGAACCACTCTTTAATTATATCTAATTGTGTTTTGTTTCTTGTAAATATCCTTCGTGAAAAATATTAAAATCGTGACATTCTTGCTATTATAATATCCTGTTGGTTATTGTAGATTTATCTATTGAACAAATTATAATTGTTTGTGTCTTATATTCGCGCACAAGGTATTCCACTTCGCGAGTCATCAATCTATTATTTATTTATTATTAAATAACACTATATAGCGTGTTAAACTACCGCTAATCATTTAAAGGATATGCTTTATAGCAATAATAATATCATTCAAATATGAATAAACAAGTTTTTTAATACAAAACTAATGACATTTTTACCAAATGATTTAGTTTCTTTTATTAATTTTTAGAAAATATTAGTAACGCCAATGGGATTTTTCACTACAATTAAAAAAAAAGATTACAGAAAATGGAAAATACTGGGACTATGATAATATTACATTGTTTTTCATTAAAATTTGTTATTTAAATCGCTTTTTCTTCCAAACTTCATCTTTAGTTACATTCTCTAGATAGACTTCTTCAAAACACCCTGTATTCGTAATTAATGCTCAATATGAGCAGGTTTTGCTGCCTACAAAAATCCCATAAGGTTTCATTTATTAAATTGAACAGAGAAAAGAAAGGTCGGAAACGTAAGCAAATATAAACGACACTGAGGTCAAGATTTATTATTACAAATCTTTTATATTAGTCATTTTTTTATTAATAATTTCTGTAATTAATATACGAAAATAGTGTGTTGAAATTTATTAGCAAGAATAAAATATAAACAAATTATATTCAATTGAATTTTTATTCTTATATAACCTTTAATTTGGAGTTATGGTTTATTGAAAATTATTGAGATCTTGAGATGTTAAAATGTATTTAAAAAAAAACGCGTTAAAAATTCGGTTTTATTTTAGATATTTTGAAATACTATTTCTTTTTTTTATTTCAAAATTATAACAAATTTACAACTTTTTCAAATTCCGAAGGAATTCTAATTTCAGAATTTCAGATATTTGAAATTAAAATAAATCTTAATTAACAAGTTTGTATGAACTGTTAGTTTTTGGCATATGGTCTAATTTCATTAATTAATGTTTAGTGTTTATTTGTTGGAACTTTAGATATTGAATATAACATCATATGAGGTTTTTAATTCAAAATTGAACATTAATTTTATTCTAAATTATGTTTCAGAAACAAACTTTATAATGAAAAAGGTGAATTAATTGATTAATTAATTAACGTTAATTTGATTATGATTTATAGTCAATTTTATTTAAAAAATAAAAAAATAATGAAAATAGTTAAGGAAAATGTATCCATAAGGTTGAAGAATTATTAATTTAAAATCTGAATAAAAATGGTATAATGCAGATTAAAGAAGAAAGTATAAAGTTTCATCTTAAGTAATTATTTAATGTGAAAATATGTTTTATTAATAATACCAGTGTATTAATATTTATAAAAAAATCTGAAATCATAACAACTTTTAGTTGGTTTTCTCTTCGAAAACTTATAAAAAGGGTGTCTTCCGTTTTCAAGCTCGGAAAGTTCACATAGCTAAATTATTAAAAAGTCGTATCTTGCTTTGATCTAAATATTAAGTTTTATTATTGTTATTCTGTTTGTGAAACATAACCTCAAATTCTCATATAAAAAATAGAAGAATATCTTGTGTTTGTTTTGGATCTTGTTTGATGATACGATCTTTTTCCATCTATGGTGAGAACAATAAGAAAATTTAAAAAATTTGTATTTTCCAGGAAAGATAAATATTTTCGTCCAAAATCCCACAAAAAAACATTGAAGTGGAAAATGGATTTGCCATTATTTAGGCCAAAGCTTCAATGACATAAAAAACTACCTGATTTATTTTCGCACGCATTTATATTTGTTTATTTAAATAGAATATTGGTTTAGAATCTCCTGAACACAGGAAAGTTAGATATTGAAATGATAATTTATTAATGACAATTCTGTCAAGTTAGTTTTTTTATTCATTTTTAAATCATTCTTCGCACTTAGATATTATAAGTATTTATATAAAATAAAATTAAGTTGATGTAATACCCTGAACCACACCCCTGAGATTTACTTATTTAATTGTTGATTTTTTTTATTTTGGTTAAAAGTTTTATAATTCAATTTTTTTTTATTTTTCCACTCCACTGGATCTCGTGGATATCCATTATATTTCTCTTAGATGTTTAAATGTTTATATTGTGTCGACTTTCTGGTACCGAAACTTATTTTGAAACCAATTAACTATTTTCTATCACCCTTTTTGTTTATGACACAAATTCCCGAACTGCGTGAGAATCGTTTATTTTAAGAAAAAGGTTTTCTTAATTAAAATTTTATACAACTATTTAATAATGATTTAACATATTCACCGTAAAATATCTAAAAATTGATATAATTACGAGTAATATCTCAATATCCATTAGACGTTTTTTAAATGTTCTGTATGGATCTGTATAAACTGGTTTAAATTTAGAAAATAACTGCTATTCACCTTATTGTTTAAAATAGTTTATTTCTAATAATTTCATTCCACTTGAGATTATCAATGAATATTTGTTTGTAAATTATCAGAATCAGGAAGAAATATTTTGGACTTTATCATAATTACAGAGTAGATAAAACAGAAGTTCGTGATGTATTGTATTTTTTTAAGTAGCAATTAAGTTATATTAGATGGATCTTTGACCCGAGGAAAATTTGTTGTAGAGATGGACAATCCCTTATTTAATTAGATTTATTACAACTAAAAATAATGGGATTTTTTTCTGAAACCTTAACAATTTTTTCAAAATATGGGAAAAAATTCCTACATCTAAAATTTAATTATTATTATAAATTTTAAAGGGTTATTACCAGACAGTGCATTTACTACGACATTCCAGGGCCGTAGCGTTAACATTTTACATATTCTATATGTTATTTATGTATATCTAAATTTTTTTTCATATCTAATTGGGTTGTTGTATATTTTAGTATAAATTATTTAAATGCAAATCATTAAATTTGTTTCGGAAACTAATTTGAGATTAAAAAGGGTAAAATAATTAACGCATATAATTCTCATTAGAAATTTTTTTTTCATTGAAAGTTCTTTAAAAATTCTCATTTTGTTCGAATTTTCTATTAAAAATATTTTAATTCATGAAAAATTGACATTTTGTTTAATTAAAGATTGGCTCTTTTCCATTAAAATTTAACATTTTTTGAATGGACATTGATTAATTCCAACTGAAAATCGGCTTTCGCTATTAAATGTGAACATTTTACCATTGAAAATTTCCTTTTTTCCGTAAATTTTCCATTAAAAATTGACTAATTTTAATTTTTCCTTTTCCATTGAAAACTACTTTAGCCATTAAAATATTGAATATTTTCAATTGACATTCGATTTTACAATTAAATTTTTTATTAAAAAACAACTTATCCCATTAAAAAACTATTTTTTCCATGCATTATTTGCCATTAAAATTCTTATTTTCCATTAAAATCCGACTTTTGCAATTACAAACTTGTCTAATACAAAATTCTCTTCCCAAACTACTATTTTTTTTAATGGCACAAACCAGTGTCGTTGTCCATCTTATGGGTATTGGGTTTTTCCGGATCTTATATTTTGCAACGCATTATAAGTGACAACTTTCTTTTGTAATAAAGTGCGATTATTCTCAGATCAATATTCAATGCTTAATATTCCTGAATCAATTCTACCACAAGAACTTACATGCTTCCACTCGGCATAAATTACTACAACCATTCGTTGAGTTCAATAACGACGCTATTACACTTCCCTCTGTTTCAAATACTAGATATAGGCTAGAAGTACTTTAAGATCATTCAGATTGCACGTTCGTAATCTGACACTTTTTTAAAAACAAATATAATAAAAGTTACTTTTTGTCTGTATACATATTTAATAAGTAATAAACGAAGCTTTCACAAAAAATGTAATGTTATTTTAAAATGTCCTCTTGGGTACTAAAAGGTTAAAATAAATATTTTAAATTACTTGATTATTTGCCTTACTCCGCCTCTGATAATTACAGAATATCGCTGTCAGTCGCGATCTTATTACACATAAATAACTGTTCTATATTTATTCATCTCTATTCATTAGCTGATGTTAGTACTCGTAATACCATTAACAATTCTATAATAAAAATATGTTTATTCAGCATATATCGTGGGTAAAGTTTTAAGAAAATACTTATACGAATACACAATAATGGGTTTAATATATTATTTAATTTTTTTGGTTACAATAGTTCTAATTTTATTAAAGTTTTACGTAAGATTTATACTTCTGAAATACTGCAGGAGTAAAGTTTGTTTAGTGGGCAAAACAGTGATTGTTACTGGAGGAAACGCAGGTAATATTTGCATTTAAAATTATTAATTCTAAAAATAAAATTAATGAAATAAATAATTATAAAAGTATACGATTTTCCAAAGAAAACCAGAAAAATTAAAATTATTCTACAAATAATTGATCCGGCAAAGTTAATTTCAAGATATTTCGTTGACCTGCCACTTGTATTCAGAGAAGTATTAGTAAATCCCTCGGTGGGTGGTCGTTAATCCAAGCAAATTCGTAGGGGATGGTATTTAAGCCCCTAATAATTGTATTTCTCGAAGAGAAAGTTGGGGTTACTGGAGGATTATTTTGAAACTGAATTTTAGTTTATTGTAAACATTTGATTGTGAGAGTAATTCATTTTGTATTTATTAATGTTTTATTTTGCAAACATCTTTTGAAAAATTAAATATCAGCGCTTGAGCATCACTAGTCACTAAATTTTTGACAGACATTCGAGTACGACCCTGTTGTTCTTTACTTTAAAATGAAGAATTTACTAGATTAACTGATAGTACTCACCAAGCAGATGGTAAGTCAACGAAATATCTTGAAATGAACTTTACCTATTCCTTTACGTGCATTTTTGGTATAAAAATATTTTTGTGACAAACATGGCGGATAATAGTGATAATACTGTAAAACCTAATTTAACTCCTGAAGAAAAAAATATGATAAAAAATGTTTACGAAGGACTTCGTGCTCGTGAGAAAGATATGAATGTAAGTGAGGTTGTCACTTTGTGTAGTTTATCGACTAAAGTTAGTGAAATAAGTGTGTATAGGACAATTAAAACAGACTATGAGATAGAAACAAGTGCTGTTTTAACTGAAACTAGAGGAAGAAAAACTATTAAATTAGATGAAAGATCAAAAGCCGTAATTCGCCGAACAATACATGAATTTTATTTTAGAAATGAGATTCCTAATATAAAAAAAAATATTTCCAAGCTTCAAGAGGATGCAACACTACCAAAGATTTCTAGATGTGTTTTGTTACGCACATTTCGGTTAATGAATTTCAAATACATAAAAAGAAGTAGAAATAGTGCTCTTGATGAAAAAATGAAATATTTTATGGCACAGAAAATATTTGAGGGCAATCAAAGAATATCGATGGGAAGGAAGACAAATTTATTAAACAGATGAAACTTGGTTGAATGAGGGACACACCGTTTCAAAAGTTTGGCAAGATTTAAATATTAAAAATCAGACATTTGTGGACGATTTAAGTGTCTTTGAATCTAAAAAGTCTGGAGATCGCAATGAGCATATGGAGCTGGTTTTCAAAAATTCTTTTAAAAATAGAACATGCATCTGTTATTGTGATGGACAACGCACTTTATCATAGTAAACGAGTAGAGAAATTACCAACAACAGCTTAGAAAAAGTTAGAAATTGTTAACTGGCCAAAAGAAAAAATATTAAATTTAACGAAAAAACGTTAAAAGTTGAATTGCTAAATTGAGCTCGACTTCATAAAGAAAAGTATGTGAGGTATCTAGTTGATAAAATGGCACAAGAACGAGGTGAGATATTGCTCCGTTGCCACCGTATCACTGCGAATTAAACGCTATACAGCTAATTTGGGCACAAATTAAAAACGAAGTGGTAAGAACTAACACAACTTTTAAATTAAAAGATATCAAAAACTTATTAGATATTGCAATTGATAATGCAACGCCGGGTTCGTGGCAAAAGTGCGTACAACATGTGTTAAGAAAGAAGAGCAAAAATTGTGGGATTTTGATAACACAATTAAGATGAAAATAGAACCAATTATAATAGACTAGGGTCGATAATTTTTGAAACGAAATAAAATAATAGTAGGATGAAAGCCATTTGAAAAGGAAGAGAATAGAACAAAAATGAAAGGAAAAATAATTTACGGGCGATCTGAGATCGGGAAGTTGAAGGGGGTGAGTTTTTAAGGGTAGAAAACTGTTTATCTCGATTTCCGGCAAAACTACAAGTCCTTTTTAAAAAAGCAGATATTTTGACGCGAGAATTTTCGATTGAAAATTAGGGTGCTTTTTCGATATTAAGTCAAAATAAGGTGAAAAAATAAATATTTTAAATCAAAAAAATTACAGTCTATTTGGGACATAAAAAGGTAAGTTTTCACCAAATTTAGTGAAATTTTTTTTTTTGTAAAAGAAAAATAAAAAACCAACAACTTATTATTTGAATTTTTCACATAAATTTTGAGGTTATGTGAAAAAAGTGTAAATACAAAAGTTGTAGATCTTTTTATTACCTACAACTTTGCCATTTAACTTTTTTCCAGAGGACTTGTAGTTTTGCCGGAAATCAAAATAAACAGTTTTCTACCCTAAAAAACTCACCCGTTCCACTTACCGACCTCAGATCGCCAGTAAATTATTTTTCCTTTCATTTTTGTTTAATTCTCTTCCTTTTCCAATGGGTTTCATCCTACTATTATTTTTTCCACTTTTTACCATTTTCAAATTCTTCAGCCCTGGTCTATAATACAGCCCATTGATTCTAATTCTGATAGTTCTGACTCTGAGAACAAAATCTTCGAAATCGATTCTGACAGTGATTTTGATTAAATATGTAAATAATAATAGCATTTTTGTACAATTTTTTGTTGACCCAAATATATTAAACAAAATTAAGTGCTTGATTTATACTTATAGCTTTTACTTTTCTTGCTTTTTGTTATCTTCTTGTTTCACTAGAATTTAAACTCTGTTGATTTAGTTTGTTTATAGATAAACAGGATATTTTATTAATAAGTGGAAATATTTTAACTGGAGAATCCTGAGTTTAAAATATCAAGATTTAACCCAAATAATTTAGGTAAAATGTGGCTCTCCAGTTAAAATATTTCCAATTATTAATGAAACACCCTGTATCACAATGAAATTATTTTGGTAAATTAGTGCAATTTATTTGGTACTAGAATTTTCAACTATATTATTAATTAAATGATTTTTCTACGCCACTGATCTTAGGTACTCGACACTCTTAAACCCCGTAAAATCCTAAAAATATAAATTGAATTACTATCTAGAATTTACGAACTGAACTTGTCGTGTGATTTTTATCTGAAAAGATATTAAAAATTAATCTCTTGTAGCCGAAAACAAACAATTCAGGGTCGGCTTCAAAAATAATTTATAACATTTACAGCCAATGGCATTACTAAGTTTAATTTCTTTAAACATTTTTGGCAGAATACAACAAATCTGTTAGACAAAAAACTATACCAATCTTTCTAACTTTCTTAATGGTTTTTTTTTCAGGCATTGGATATGAAACAGCCCTAGATTTGGCCTGCAGAGGCGCAAAAGTCATTTTGGCATGCAGAAGCAAAGAACGAGGCTCCGCGGCGGTCGAAAAAATAATTAAAGAAACACACAACAAAAATGTTGTGTTAAAAATATTAGATCTCGCTTCTATACAATCTGTAAAGAATTTTGCTGAAGATATTATCAAAAATGAGGACAAGATAGACATTTTAGTTAATAATGCGGGGATAGTAATACCTATAGGTGAAGTGACTGAAGATGGTTTGCAAGAAGCGTGGCAAATTAATCATTTTGGACCGATGTTACTTACTCTTCTGTTACTTGGTAAGTTTTGTGAAAAAATACCAATATATAATTCGTTAAAAAGTATTTTATGTATAAACAATATAAAAAGTAATAACATATCAATGTTCATAATATCCAGTAGATATTTAATAAATGAATATTCAGTAAATATCCAAATTCTTATTATATATTGTAATAGGATTTTTATTATTAAAGAATTTGGAAATAAATTATGCCAAATGAATTTCATAGATTATTGGGAATTCAAAATAATGGAATTCTGATCTAGCAATAATTAAAAAAAAATTATTTGAAATAAAAATTCTTGTAGAGATGGTTGGAATAAATTAATAGTAAAAAAATTCAACAAAAATAATACATTTTAATAAGAAAAGTTTACCAAATAACATCTCATATATAAATATAAAATATTTTTAAAAAATGTTTGTTAAATATTTGTTGCGATAGATTTTTAAATATTTACTGTATATTAGTAAAATAGTTTTTAAATATTATATTAATTTTGAAAACAAAATATTTGTTTAATATTTATTGCCAGAGATTTTTAAATATTCCTTAAATATTTTCTACATATTTCATTAAACATTAGATTAATACATTTATGTACTATTTTATTTATGTTACATTTTCCATTATTATTACCAAAATGTTTTCAATATTAATATTAAAATGCTTTTAAAAGATCTCCCAATTTATAATATATTAATAATATGACATCTCAACTATCTTTACTGTTTATCATTTCAGAATGTTGAAGTCGAAATTTTATTGATTTATTAATTTTGAACCGAAAATTTAATTCTCGTGTTTTACTTCAAAATCTCGTTTTTAAAGTTAATTTTTCAATAAATTTCGATTTATTAAAATCTCGTATTTTTTTTCATAATCTCGTTATCTCGTTTTCAAGTCGAAATTTTAATGGATCTCGATGTTGAAGTTGAGATTAATGATTTTAAATTAAGAATTTTAAAACTGGTGTTTTACTTCAAAATCTTGATTTTTGAATTATAGATTTCGACAAATCTGGAGGATTATTTAAAAAATGTCAATTTTTATAAAAATAATTTTTAACAAATTAGAGGCCATACTAATTTTTTAAATATATTTATTATATACATAAAAATCATGTTTTTTTAATTTCAGGATTTTTATTAAAATCACAAATTATTACGATAAGTCCAATTTTTCCAGAAATCCCAGATTTTTGATAAAATCACATTATAAAATCCCAATTTTTAATAAAATTACCAGTTTTCATACTAAAATAACAATTTCTTTCAAAATCTTAATTTTTAGCAATAACATTTTTTTTTGTAAAGTTTTATTATTATTTTTTTTATTAAAAAAAGTCCTATTCTTTTACTAAAAGCATAAATTATTTAGAGGTCCCAGTTTTTCACAAAAATATATATTGTTTGTGATACACTTCTTTATTAAAATCCATAGTTATTAAAAAAAAACAGTTTTCAAAAAATCCCAATTTTTTAATTGAAAATATAAATTATTATTACAAAAAATTACGTTTTTGAAAAATAATAACCTAATAAAAAAAATTTGTTTTTTAAAGATCCAGTTTTCCAAAATTACAAATTATTAGAAAAATCCTAATTTCAAAAAATCCCAGCTTTTAACTAAAATCACAATTTTCTACAAAAATCCCTGTTTTTAATAAAATCATAACTTTTAAAAATAAAATTCTTTTTTAAAACCATTAATTGTTAAAAAATCCCACTTTTAATTAAAATCACGACTTTAAATTTTTTATTAAATTTTAATGAATCTGAAAACCGAAATTTATGAATTTCGATTTTAAAAACAGAAATCTCTTTGATATCGAGAGTTTATTTAATCTTGACTTTCCAAAAGCACATTTTTAAAAAACCTCGTTTTTAAACAAAAATCTTATAGAATAGGTCTAAAAATCTAAAAACAAAAAATTAAATAATGTTAAACTTTTATATTTTGATATAATTACTTTTCAAAAATATAAAAACATTCATTAAATATTTTATATAAATATTGTAAACCAAACATTTAATAAATATTTAGTTTGAATAACAATTATTTAAAAAACATAAAATATTTCTGTTATCTATGAATATTTGGTATTATCAAAAACATATATTGGAAATTTGTTATATAACTATTCAACTTGAAGCATGAGGTAATGTTTTAACTATAAATCAGAAATTAAAATTTTTTACATTATGAACTCTAACATGATGTTATTTGACTAGTTCACATCTAGTTTATATTGAAATGTTACAGTAAAGCTATGCAAATTTCGAATAAAAATAAAATATCAATCATATTATTATTGCTGAATTGAATTTTCAAAGAATTTGCAACAAATAATGAATAACATTGAAGATATTTGGATAATAAAATACCAAATATGATATAGAATAATTAAGAAAATCTTAACAAAGTATATACTGTAATAAAAAATATTACTAATATTATAAAGTGCAAAGAAATTCAAAAATATAACAGACAAGAAAAAAGATGCATGGCTTAAATGGATAAGAATAAATAGAAATGATGACGAAGAGACACACAAAAAATTAAGAACAGAAACAAAAAAATACAGCAATTGAAAAAACTATTAGTGCGATAGAAAGAGAAAGTTGTAACTGAAACATAAAAGCAAAGAAAGATAAATGCCCAAAATAAAATATGCAAAGGCAAAATAACAGGAATAAAAAACAAAACAGAAAGAGTAATACAAGATGAGACGCAATATAAAGAGGTACGGATGGAATATTTTAAAGATCTATTAACAGAAACAGAGTTAACGAAAGAAACCAAAATAGAAGAATTAAAGGACAAAGCAATAATTATGATGTCAACTAAAAAAGAAATAAAAAATATAATTAATAAAAGTAAAAATGGAAAGGGGCCAAGTAGTGAAGGAATAAGCTCCATGTTGGGGATCAGACTTGCTAGAAAAAATGCACCAATTAATATGTAAAATAAGGGATGAAGAAGAGATGCCAGAAAAATGGTGAAGAAGAGATGCCAGAAGAATGGTGAAGTAGAGATGCCAGAAGAATGGAATGTAGGACAAATAATAACAATACACAAGAAAGGGAATCAACAAATATGCAAAAATTACAAGTGAATTACACTGCTAAACACAGCTTATAAAATAACATCTACAATTATACAAAGAAGATTACAAGATACAGTAAGTACAGTAGGAGAATATCAGTGTGTATTTTCAAAGGGGAGATCGACGACGGATGCAGTACATACACTGAAACAAGTCATCGAAAAAGCCAATGAATACAAAATTGATTTTGAAATATTATTTATTAATTTCCAACAAGCTTTCGATTCATTACAAAAGCATCAACCATTAAACCCACTAAAAAAATAGGGGTGTGTGATAAACTAAGAAGACTAATAAAATGACATTGGAAAGAACTGTAGCAGGGGTGAGAACACAAAAAGGAAAAACAGAAAAGTTTGAAATTAACATAGGGGTCAAGCAGGGAGATTCTTTGTCAACAACTCTTTTCAATTTGGTACTAGAATACATATTAAAGAAAATAAATAAGGGTAGCTTAAAAACAAGAGGGAGTCAAATAATAGCGTATACTGACGATGTGACACTAGTAACTAAAAACAGAAAAGTTATGGCAGAAATTTTAAAAGAAATAGTAAAAGAACGAAAGAAAATCGGATTAAAAATAAATGCAGGAAGAAATGGGAGCAAATTGCCGAAAAAATATAAATTAGAAAAAAGGTTACTGATCCACCCTGAAAATAGGACCTAGAATGCTTTTAAGAGCGGCGATACTTCTTCGGAGGTGTTAAGCCACTATATATATTATTATAAAGTAGAAAGAATGAGCTTTATTAATTTGTAATTATCTGTTTGTGAATAATTATGTATGGTAAAGATATAAGTTAAGAAATTTTAACCTGTGAAGCGTGATTATCGTCAAAATATCTTTAAAAAATCAAAGCACCCTTTGTTGTGCAACGTTTCTGGAAATTTTGCCCATAATCTTAAAAAAGAAACATTTTTATGACGATTGATTTAATCGTAAATTTCCTCACAAAAGTATTCTTGATTTTTATCAGAAGTTTTTTTGTATTTTATTATGAGTGGATTTCATAACCTAAAATTTGTACATGTTTTAATGAAAATAAGTATATCATATTTAAACTATGTACCTGGTGAACTGTTTAGAAAAAGAAAAATAGTGTTGTATCTTTTAATTTTTGATTTCACCTTCAACAAGGTGATGTTTTCTGCCTGGGATTGAATTTGACACTGATGCCAAGGAATTCAAGGCAGAAAACTGAACTTAAGGATGTGTAACGCATACATTTTTTTCTTAAATTTTTATTAAATTTTAAAAATTTTAATATTAGTTTTTTTTTTATAATATGGATATAGGTATATTATATGTCGTTTGTGGGCCATCTAACGGCCAACATTATAAGTTTTTTAAGCACTACAATATTTGGGTTTGCATAAAATGTTTGTGTATACTCCTAATTTTTCTTGTATCAATAAACTTACCTCACTTTATTTTTTTAAGATACTATAAAAAAATCAGCCCCCAGCAGAATAATCAACGTATCGTCAATGGCGGCTAAATATTCAAAATTATCTGTTCAATCAATGAACACATGTAATCATAATTTTACTACCTACGGGGATACTAAATTAGCAAATATATTTTTTACACAAGAATTAGCGAAAAAAGTGGAAGGTACCAATGTTAGCGTGTTTTCTCTACATCCAGGTGCTGTTGAAACTGAAATTATACCTTATAAAAATTGGAACCTATTTTTAAAATTGGCACTGAGAGTTATTTTTGGTGGTTTTTACTTGGTAAGTATATAAGGATCGCTCTGAATGTCCTTTGTTATAGAATCCATATAAACTTTTATGATGAACACATTAAGATATCCATTGGACGTCCCCTGGGTGTCAGATGTTAGATTTAGACGTCCATTGCACCCTCGATATGTCTAAATATTGACGTTTAATGTACATACAAATGATTTTTTTATTTATAAGAAACATATGGATTTATTTAGGTTTTTCTCTTTTAGAATCCTAGGGAAGGTGCACAAACCTCAATTTATTGTGCCGTAGAGAAAGGCATGGAAAATTTAACAGGAAGCCATTTTGAATATTGTAACGTTGTCAAACCATACAAAACGGCCCAAGATCCTGTAATGGCCAAACAAATTTGGGACGAGTCGTTGAAGATTTTAAAATACGAAAAAAATGATTAATTTTTAAAGTAGCAAGTTTTTTCTGTAATAAAATTATTGTTTACAATAAAGTATATATGGTTTGTATTTTATTTGTTTAAAATTTAAGAAAAATATGGAAAATTTTTATAAGGAACAGCAGATCTACGATAATTTTTTTCCCTCACATTCAATCATGTAAAATCTAATATTTACTATTTCTTTTATTATTCCTTTTTTCCATCATTTCTCATCTTTATACATTTGAATTTCGTTGAAGAAAGACGTGCTCGCATTGTTCTCGGAATTCAAGTTTATTACCTGTTTCGGCAATTGGCCGGAACAAAAAAAAAGTGTGATAACGATAAAAATAAACGTTAGTGACAGGCTATAAAAATAAAAATGTTTCCACCAGGGAACCTAGCAGGTTTTAATGAAAATGGACAAATGGACAACCAGTGTATATACAGGGTCATCCAGCAACAAACAACCAATATACACAACTACAAATAAACCAGTCATATCCAAATTTAATGCAGAATTATCCAGTTGCAAACTCACAAATGCAAATACATCCTTCACAATTGCCACAAGCCCCAATAATGTGTTCCTCCCAACAAAATCCCGTCCCACCCAGCCAAGATCACTACATGTCAATGATTTACACGCCCCAAAACCAGCAAATAACTACATCAACTACCAACCAAGCAGATAAGTATCCTGAAGTTAGAAAAATTGTATTGTATTTCTATAGTCCATTAAGGTACCTCTAAATGCAACAGTATTTTGAGCTTTCCGAAGCGTTAACTCTATTATATTATCTTCATAAAATTTTCTAATTTTGATAGTTAAATAAATAAATCTGGCTATACTTGAGAAGATAGCTTCAAGGACCCTAATTGATTTATTCTAACAAAACTTTAGGTTCGCGTCTTGTTGTCTATTAATTTTACTGCGATGTTCATTCGTCGAATTATTAAAAAAGAATATCAAAGGGAGGCGTTACTTTGTTTGAACACTAAACCTTAATTCCCAACTAACTCTCACTTGATTTAAGATTAAAAAATAAAAAAACATGTCAGGAAACCCAGAAAATTAAAACAGGCAAATAAAATTCTCTTGTCTTTCAGGGGCTGGTAGCGAAGCTAACTCTTTGTATTACAAAATTAAACGGAAAAAAGTTACCATTGACAAAACACTTAGAAATTATCCACGCTAAAGTTAGTTTTTACTCAAACTCAGAAATTTTATTTTATCGTCGCGGGATTTCAGCCGCGTTTTTTTTTTCGGCGACCCCAAAACGATTCCCTATTTGTGTTTTCAATTCCCATACTGACTTTTTTAAATCACCCACCCTTCCGCCACTCACTAATGGTTTCTAGAATGTTCTATGACCTTAAAGGGAACTAAATTGAAATTAGCAACCAATGGTAATTTACATATTCAAAATATGTATTAAATATGCAGCACTGATATATATTTTTATTTTGCACGAATCTAAAACAATTGTGAAATTTAAACTCAATTATGTAAACCTCGGTATTTTTTATGTACAGGGCGTTTTTTTTCTTTTTAATTCCAATTTTGATTTAAATAATCTCTGATTATTATAGTTAATTTTTATTTCTTTCAAATTTTTGAGACATCCATGACTCTAGCTGAATTTCACGAAACTTTCTGTAATCTTATTAATTATTATTGTTTTCAGAGATGTAACTATTTCTTGTGAAATTATGATCTTTGTTTTTCAAACTGGATATAATAAATCTTAAGAGTCCAATTTTCCGAAATTTACATGAGTTTCAATTCTTTGACGTCGAGAACCTCCCTTTTGGAATCTACTCCTGGCTAGAGGTCTATGAACTGGAATCACTGGAAGAAAAAAGAGTCCCGAGGTAAGTGAAACAAATTAGATTTTTAGCTTATTAGTAAAAGTACTTATATATGAGTACTGAAGATATAGTAAAATTAGTTGAAAACTTTAATAGAGTAGTAAATTTAAGAGAAATGGATAATAACCCTGTAAATGTTTCATTGTTAAAGCTTCTTATTCATATGATACCTTCTTACGATGGAGATGAAAGTAATTTAACTAAATTTATTAGTAGTCGCGACTTTGTAGTAAATACATACGCGGCAGTAAATTCAAAATTATATTATCAAAGTTATTCAGTCAAAATTAATAGACAAAGAAAATCTACTGGTCGGTTCACGAAATGAATTAGATTCGTGGAGCTCTGCAACAATATTTCGGAGATCGAAGAACTCTCGAATGTCTTGAGCAAGATCTTTTAATGGCACATCCACAATGAAATGAACAACCAATAGACTTTGCTAGAAGATTACAAATTTTAAGAAGCCATTTGGTTTGCAGAGTAAATAATTTTACAGAGACAGAATTACCACTTGCTTTAAAAGAATCATATAGACGACAATATGATCAAATGACCCTTCGTATTTTATTAAGAAAACTATCAGACACTTTACAAACTATTATTAGATTTAAGAATCCAATTAACATTGAACAAGCCATTGCATTTATTACCGAAGAAGAAAACTTCCGGTACTCACAAACTAATCTAAAATTTTATGAGCCTACCCAGGCAAAACTTAATTTTAACCTAAATAAAAACCGAAATGGTAATCAAAATTTTAATAACATTCGACAAAACTTTCCCATTACAATTCCAAACAATCAATCCTCTTTCCAGAATAATAGAAATCCTTTTAATAATATTTCTCGGAGAAATCAGGCTCCAGACAATCAAATTCCTCTAAATTTTCAAAGAAATCCCAATAGATTTCCCAGTCAACCGATTCCGATACAACCTCGTATAATAAACAGACATTATCCGACAAACAGACAAGTATTTGGACCCCCTAAAAATGTATTTGCCCCAACAGATCAAAAACCTTCCGGAAATCCAGAACCTATGTCGACTACGTCTAGAAATACTTTTAGACCCAGACAATATTAACAATTTTCATAACCCATGTCAACTTCGTACCAAAACGCATTCAAATCCAGACAAAATAATCAACCTAATTTTGTATCGGAAGAATTGTACCAAACTAACAATATGGATTTTGAAAATCCATTCGAAAAACTGTCTCAAATTCCAATAATAATGAACATATTAAAAATAGAAATTTTTGGACAACCGGCCTGCCGGAACCCAAAACATAAACGAAATTTTCTCAAATTCATATTCAACAGATCTGCCATATATTACTAAACAAAACCCGCCTTTAAAACTTCTTATCGATACAGGAAGCATGTCCAGTATGTTAAGCCCAGCTACTGTTGAAAAATATTTCCCAGAAAGTATTTACAACGACCCAACTTTAATTATAACTGCTATAGGTAAAAAACACACCCAACATAAAGCTAAGATTCCTCCCGTCGCTGAATTTCATTCTAATGTTACTTTAAATTTCATAGTATAGTATTTAAGTTCCACAACCATTTTGATGGATTATTAGGTTTAAATGAATTACGCAATTTAAAATTTTCTGTAGATTAAAGTAATAATGTATTAAAAAATTCCTATTTTATATAAAAAATAGAGCAAACTATAATATATCGGTCGACGCCAACGAGGTACTCGTACAAGTACCGGTCAGTCACCTGGATGGTGAGATAATTGTACCAGAAATGAAATGTAATGAACTCTACCTTCCAGAAATTTTGACTTTATCACAACATAACGGCGTCGCAAAGGCCGAAATAATAAACAATACTGATAAACGTATTACAATTATGTTAACACAACCCATTAAAGTTTTTCCTATTACAGAGTGGCACAAAAATAATTTCGAATTTTTTCACATGGAAAATAATTTAGAAAATTTTAATCATAAGCCTTTAGATCAGAATATCGAGAATTTAAATCGGGTAAATCATTAAAATTCGGAGGAAAAAAGAGAAATATTTAGCTTATGTAATGAATTTAGTGATATATTCTATAGAGAAAATGAAAAATTAAGCTTTACCAATCAAGTAAAACATGAAATAAAAACAACGGACGAAATACCGGTTTATGTTAAGTCATATCGTTATCCATTTATATACAAAGACGAAGTTCAGAGACAAATTTCTAAAATGCTAGATGACGGTATCATTAGGCATAGTCAAAGCCCGTGGTCAAGTCCCATATGGGTCGTTGAAAAGAAGCCCGATGCCAGTAATCGTAAGAAAGTCAGAGTCGACATTGATTATCGAAAAGTGAACGAAAAAACGATCGAAGATCGGTACCCTATTCCGAATATCACAGACATTCTGGATAAATTAGGAAGGTGCCAATACTTCACTACACTAGACTTAGCTTCTGGATTCCATCAAATAGAGATGGAACCATCCTCTATACCAAAAACGGCGTTCTCAGTAGAGAATGGCCATTATGAATATACGAGCATGCCTTTTGGTCTCCGAAATGCTCTCGCAACTTCCAAAGAGTCATGGACAATGTCCTCAAATACCTTCAAGGAAAAGTTTGCTTAGTATATATGGACGATATTATTATATTTAGTTCTTCTCTGGAACAACATATTCAAAATTTAAAATTAGTTTTTAAACGTCTCAGGGAAACTAAACTAAAAATTCAGTTAGATAAATGTGAATTTTTACGAAAAGAGGTAGAGTTTTTGGGACACGTAGTGACACCCAATGGCATAAAACCGAATCCGAAGAAAATTCAAGATATTAAAGAATTTCCCTTGCCTAAATCAACCAAAGAAATCAAGTCATTTCTAGGTTTAGTTGGTTATTATAGAAGGTTTATAAAAAATTTTGCAAAATTAACCAAACCACTAACGAAATGTTTAAAAAAAGGTGCGAAAATAGAACATATTTCGGAATTTTTAGAATCTTTTAAAATGTGCAATACTATCCTAACAAATTTTCCGGTACTCCAGTATCCTGATTTTACGAAACCGTTTAATGTGACTACGGATGCTTCCAACTTTGCTATTGGAGCGGTCCTCAGTCAAGGTAAAATTGGTAGTGATTTACCCATAGCTTATGCGTCACGAACTTTAAACTCTGCTGAAATAAACTACAGCACAATTGAAAAAGAATTACTGGCAATAGTTTTTGCTTTAAAAACCTTCAGATGTTATTTGTCCGAACGGAAAACAAATATAATTTCCGATCATAAACCTCTTACATATCTTTTTAATATAAAAGAACCAAACTCAAAATTCATAAGATGGCGTTTATTACTCTCCGAATTTGACTATGAAATTCATTAAAAATCAGGTATTCTAAACAGAAACGCAGACGCTCTTAGTAGAGTCGAAATTAATGTATTAGGGAACCAACAAAACGCAAATTTATCCGACAACCTAGACGATGACATTGACTCTTTACTAGGTGAACCTGGAGACATTAACCAAGTCACCAATAGATACCTAGAAGATTTGATCGAACCAGTAGAACTAAACGACGAACTCGAAGATTTAATTAAAACTGTAACATTGACTGACGTAGACAGAGCGGAAGCAAGAGAAAATTTAGGCATCAATAACGAAGAACTGATTCCTCGACAAGATGTAAATCGAGGTAACACTCCCTCAGAAGACGATATAGAAACAATACATTCGGCAGCGGAGAACTCTATCTTAGAAATTCCTTTGACCGAAAATATTACGAATTCATACAACAGACAAATTATAATTAAACAAGGAACACGTTTTCACGTAACTACTACTAAACATTTCACAAATAAATCCCGCGTTAAAAATCAAATCAACAAACAAATCATTGACCTTTTCAAAGACTTTGTAGACTAGAAAAAACTATATTGTGTTCATATCTCAATTCCCAACTCGAAAATTGACCTCGTGCCTCTACTTATAACAACGTTACAAAATACATTTAAAAATCATTCTTATAACTTAGTAATATCCAGAAAATTTGTAACAGATATAGAAGAAGTAGAAGAACGTGAAAACTATATTAAGTACCATCATGAAAATAAGACATGTCACCGCGGTATTATTGAAACCCAAAATACCCTTAAAATTAAGTATTATTGGCCCGGCATGAATTCTGACATTACAAAGTATATAAACCTCTGCGACATATGTAATTAAGCAAAATACGATAGACATCCTCCACAAGTTAAATTTTCATTAACTGTCACCCCTACTAAACCTTTCGAAAATATCCATATAGACGTTTTCCAAATAATGAAAACTAAATTTTTAACGATACTTGATTCATTTTCAAAATATGGTCAAGCTTACATTGTAGAACCTGTTCTTAATTCGGCTACACTTATAGAATGTTTAAGTATGTTTTTGTCCCATTTTGGCGTACCACATTCGATAATTGCATAAAATAAAATTACATTTTACAACACCTCAAAATTGAAACAGCAATAGCCCAGTCGAAAGATTTCATTTATCCCTTTTAGAAAACTGCAGTGCATTAAAAATGCAGCATCCTAACATGAATATAAAACAGATTGTACAGTTTGCTGTTATCGGATATAACTCCTCTACTCATAGTGTTACAGAACACCGACCCTACGACATAATTCTACAAAAGCTCTTCACCCATTCGACTTGACAGATGAACATATAATAAACGAATACTTGAACGAACGAAAATTACGACTTCAAACTCTATACGAAACTATTTACAATAAAACCTCAAAACAAAAAACCAAAATCACAGAAAAACGTAACCAAACTCGAGAAAACCCTATGTAGTATAAAGAAGGACAGGAAATATTTATAAAAAATAGAGAAGCAATTAGAAATAAATCAAAACCTCGTTTTATAAAATCATTAGTAAAGAAAGATTCATTAAAAAAGATTTTAACGTCAAAAAATCGCACGATTCATAAATCATAAATTAAAAAACCTCTCACTAATGTTCGAATTTCTTTACAGAATGACAATCACTTCGACAATAATATCCTTGATCCTGGCCCATCCATTTCCACCACTAATCAAAAGTAGCGATATAAAAATTCAAGAATTAGATTCTCCTTTACTACCCTTAGAAATAGGAAAAACAAAGTTAATACAAACTAAACATATTTTTCTACATTTTGTCGACACCAGTTTATTAATTGTCCAGTTGGCAAATGCTGAAAAATTTTATAGTAAGTTAGAAACTTCATTAAATTTTACTAAATTTGAAGACGTAGAATTAATATATAATAATCTATTTGAACATGCAAAATATTTATTAAATACCACTAGAGTATAACTAAATAATCTTGATTTTAACAATGTTAAAAATACAAATAGAACAAAAAGGGGATTATTTAACGGGTTTGGAACTGTAAGTAATTGGCTTTTTGGAACTTTAGATCATGATGACGAAATTAAGTATAATTCGCAAATTTAAAATTTAATCGAAAATCAAAATTCAATTACACACCAATTGAAATTGCAATACTCTCTTAATATACAGCTTATTGATCATTATAACAAATCAATAAGTAACCTGTACCAAAATCAGCTGTTGTTAGAAAAACGATTGAATGATATTTACAATATGTCAAAAAATTTCACCGACCAAATGTTCATGTATATACGGTTACCGAATGCTCTCGATCAAATAATATTAAATTGCCAAAACTTAATAAACCTTATAGATAATTTAGAAAATGCTATTATATTTGCACATCTAGGTAGCTTACATACTTCAATTATACCGCTAAAACAATTAATGGATTTAGTGAATTATGTTTCATCGATTCATGGCGAAAATAAAATCATTAAATTCAAGAACCCATATAATTATTATGAATTAGCAGGAATCCAAGCAAAATTCGAATTCTCAAAAATAATATTTGCTATTCATATTCCTATTCTGATTGATAGCGACATCCTGACCTACCAAATAATTGTCTTACCCTTCAAAAATTCCATTGCCAGCAGAGAATCCCCTAAAAGCCAGTACAGATTGCGAAAGAAAAAGGATAATCGTAATCAATGCCAACACAATTTTCAAAATCCCAAATGGTTGCAGCGTGGAAATAAAAAATAATCTTTACGAAAACAGGGAAGATAAAATTCGTATAAATCCTCTGATATTACCGAAATTAGAGTGGACCCAGACGACGGCCAGTCCGATAAAAAATAAAAATTTGCCTCTGAAATGACATTCTATTGACTTCAAATCGATTCAAGAATTAAGAAAGGAAATAGAATCAAGCCAACCAGTACAAGAAGAGGAGATCCACCCTGTAATATGGAACATGCCAAGCCTAACATTTATAGTAATAATTACAATCATCATTTGCATATGGTCCTGTAAGAAGAGATCCAAGAAACACGAAAATCCCACAACACCAAGAGTACAGCTTGAAAACAACCCCTCATCGGTATTGTTTTCTCCTAAGGAGGGAGGAGTTATATAAAGAAATAAGCTCACCATTATATAAATATTAAGAACGGCTCAGGTTAAAGCTAACGTTGCATTGTTCGCATTATCATGCAATTTCACTTTTTTATGTATTCTTGTTCTGATCTTTGTACATGAAACAACTTAATAAATATTTTGTAATTTTTAAAATAAAAGATTAATTTTGAAAATAATAATTTTAAAAAAATGAATTTCTGAGTTAAAGATATTTATTAAGCTCTTCGATTGCGTTTTTTATAACAAATGTACATGAAAATGATGTTAATATTATATTTTCTAATCAAAATTACTAAAAATTTTGCTCGAAAAAAGTTGTTACAACTCAGTTTTATCAGCAGGAATCGGTCATGTGACGCCCCCTTTTTCAAAATATAAAATAATATTTTTTGTCTAAAGTTATGTCTCTGTGCCAATTTTAATAACAATATATGAATTCAATTAATTGTGTCAACTCTTACTTTGTGGAAATTATTCATAATAAATATGAAAAAATAAATAATACTTGAATTTCCAGTCTTCCAAAGCGTTTTAATATGTATTCTGGTCTACCCAGGTTTCGGTATCTGACAATACCATTTTCCAAGACAGAAAGAAGTTTGACAGATCTTTTTTAAAAACGTAAATAATTTCATGTCATAGACCTGACAACCAATCATTATTAAGCAATATTCTTCTTTTTGAATTAAACTTCCAAGGTTTGGTTGTTCATTCAATACTGTATATTGAGGATATTTTAGGTGTTTTTTATTTCATATTCCTACAAAAAATCAAGTTATTCTTTCTTGACACTTATATTAAGTACTTCCACTATTGTTTCCATTGTGTTATTAAGTGTAGGTTTATATTTGGTGTCAATGAGGTGTTTTGCATAATGTGACTTATCTGGTTGTTTTAATCTATAAGATCGAAAGTGCTCACAGTAGCGTATGTTAAAATTTCTTAATGTCTGGCCAAGATAGATGGCGTTACAATATGTACAATTTAGTTTGTAAATTCCCGATTTTGAAAATGTATTAATTGTAGCTTTTACATTTAATTAAAATGAACCTACATTATTTCCTACTTTAAAAGAATTTGTAGAAAACGTTGTACGAGATATAATTTTTGATATTTTGTTTGAAATATCTCCAAAATATGTCATACTTAGGTCTAAATAATCTGCATTTGCTCTATGTCCCAATAGTTATGACTTACCCTGTATATCTAAAATATTATTACTATTATGTACATATTTTAAAAAGGTAATTAGACGCATATAACAAGTCTATAATTTTTACTCACCACATTACTTACTATCTATTGACAGTAATAAAAATAATATACATATATGTATGTATATAGATATAATAATCTAACTAATCTAACTAAATCGTTGCTAAAGTTTACAAAAACTAGTCTTAATACAAAATGAATTTGTTATATTACTTAATTCTTTTTGTTTCAATAATTGCAATTTTACTAAGACTTTACATAAAATGTATACTTCTGAAATACTGCAGGAGTAAAGTTTGTTTAGTAGGGAAAACAGTGATTGTTACTGGAGGAAACGCAGGTAATTTATTTTTCATAATAGAGTAGATACTTGAAATTGTGAAAAAAGAAATAAGTAGCATTAAAATTATTAAAATTCCAATGCCAAGAATTTCACGTGTAATTTTCAGTAAGTATGAAAAAGTACAAATTTATCAAAAATAATCGATGATTATAATTTAAAATTACAAAAAGACAATTTAAGAATAAAAACATTTTGTATTGCTGCATAGTATTAACATTGTTGTGAAACTATTAAATATCAAATAAAATCCATTTTCAAAAGAAAAACTTAAAATTATCAGATATTATCTATAATACGACTATTAAAAAAATACAACCTGTAGATCTATATTTTCATTAAAAAAGAACTAACTAACTCACCTATTATTGAGGCGTGATACCCTGATAGTACAAAATGTTTTGTAAGCATTTTCTTTATATAAAAGTAATATTATATGTTTTTTAAATATTTCCTTTACAATATTTATACCAAATAGTAAAATGAATAATCTTTGTATCTTTGAAAAGTAATATTTGCTAAATAATATATAGTAAATATTCGTTTCTTTACGTATACAAAATATTCAAGAGCTAATATTATGTAAATATTTAATAAATATTTTGAAAATAATAAAAAATGAAAATTGTAATCGTATCAAAAAGTAAAAATTTAACACCCCAAATTTTGTTGATTTTATAAATTTTTTTCACCCCTTTTATAAATTTGTTGTTTTAAAATCGAATTATATTAAAATTCATTTAAGATTAATCGAAATATCGATATCTAGAAAACCAAACTAAGTGAATGTAAGAATTAAGTAATAAAAATTAAGCACAAAAGTCACAAACATAATTGTGTTATTTCCAGCATATTCTGAATGAGCCCATTTATTACAGGATTGGTACTAAACCCACTCTTCTCCGGGTCTGCTGTTTTCATATTTCTGTTTACAGAACTTCCAAACATTTTCCTCATCTTCGTGGCTGAAGAGACTTTCATTAGATTCTTCAAAAATCATATTGACTTCTTATTTTGTTTACATACATCGAACGCTAAGCAAGATATATCCAGTGTTACCAATCCAAAATACTTCTTTTCCATTTTTAAGGTATGGTCCGCCAACGCATTTTCTAGTTCATTGGAAAAAACAGGGTTTATTCCCATTCTTATTAAGACAATACTTTCTGATTGTTTGGGGTACTCCATGGTACTTCGAATTTTTTTTGTAACCTATGACTTTACTGCGGCATGCCTTAATAGCTACTATCATATTTTCGCGATTCTAGGACTTTCACTTTATTTCTTTAAACATCTGAAATATTTTTTTTTTATTTGCGCTTAAATTTAACTTTCCTAATATGGGGTACTCCAAAATAGAACTGGCCGGGAACCCCATATTAGGCCTCAGCAATGAATAGAAAAAAATGTTTTTTTTCCTATTTACCTAAAGAAGTTAATTTAAGTAACAATTAAATATAATCTAAAACGTCTTAACTTACTTTAAAAATAAACTAAATGAACACAGCTGCACTATTATAATGAATATTTTCCGATCCAACAAATGCATATGAAATATTTGCACCATACGTAAAATTTTAAAAGTTAAGTTCATTAATACAGAATTCTTCCTGGAGCATTTCCGTGCTACTATAAAACTTTAGTAGGGTTCAAGTAATAGTAAAATCGACGAATAATAGTTGGCGATATATGTACTACGGAATAATGTGAGTACCCCATATTAGGCGGTTTTTATCTACAATAAATATAATAATACATAAATATATTAACCTAATATTTAAACAATATGTGTAGAAAACATCTAACGAATATTTAAAAATATATCGCAACAATTATTTAACAAATATTTTTTTTAAACGTTTAGGTAATATTTCTCTATCTCTACCTCGATAGTTTTTTTGCGAAAAACTGAGCTCTCTATAAGTATAATTTTCTTAATGGTTTTTTTTTCAGGCATTGGATATGAAACAGCCCTAGATTTGGCCTGCAGAGGCGCAAAAGTCATTTTGGCATGCAGAAGCAAAGAACGAGGCTCCGCGGCGGTCGAAAAAATAATTAAAGAAACACACAACAAAAATGTTGTGTTAAAAATATTAGATCTCGCTTCTATACAATCTGTAAAGAATTTTGCTGAAGATATTATCAAAAATGAGGACAAGATAGACATTTTAATTAATAATGCCGGAATAATAATGCCTAATAGAAAAATGACTGAAGATGGTTTGCAAGAAACATGGCAAGCTAATCATTTTGGACCAATGTTACTTACTCTTCTGTTAGTTGGTAAGTTTTTGTGAAAAAATATCAATAGCTGATTTCATATTTTCTTTGATCATATTAATAAATTAACCTCACTATATTTTTTTAAGACACCATTAAAAAATCAGCCCCCAGCAGAATAATCAACGTATCGTCAAGGATGGCGAAATTTTCAAAATTATCTGTGCAATCAATGAACATATGTAATCATTATTTTAGAACCTACGGAGATACTAAATTAGCAAATATATTTTTTACACAAGAATTAGCAAAAAAAGTGGAAGGTACCAATGTTAGCGTGTTTTCTCTACATCCAGGTGCTGTTGAAACTGAAATTATACCTTATAAAAATTGGAATCTATTTTTAAAAGTGGCACTGAGAGTTATTTTTGGTGGTTTTTACTTGGTAAGTATATAAGGATCGCTCTGAATGTCCTTTGTTATAGAATCCATATAAACTTTTATGATGAACACATTAAGATATCCATTGGACGTCCCCTGGGTGTCAGATGTTAGATTTAGACGTCCATTGCACCCTCGATATGTCTAAATATTGACGTTTAATGTACATACAAATGATTTTTTTATTTATAAGAAACATATGGATTTATTTAGGTTTTTCTCTTTTAGAATCCTAGGGAAGGTGCACAAACCTCAATTTATTGTGCCGTAGAGAAAGGCATGGAAAATTTAACAGGAAGCCATTTTGAATATTGTAACGTTGTCAAACCATACAAAACGGCCCAAGATCCTGTAATGGCCAAACAAATTTGGGACGAGTCGTTGAAGATTTTAAAATACGAAAAAAATGATTAATTTTTAAAGTAGCAAGTTTTTTCTGTAATAAAATTATTGTTTACAATAAAGTATATATGGTTTGTATTTTATTTGTTTAAAATTTAAGAAAAATATGGAAAATTTTTATAAGGAACCGCAGATCTACGATAATTTTTTTCCCTCACATTCAATCATGTAAAATCTAATATTTACTATTTCTTTTATTATTCCTTTTTTCCATCATTTCTCATCTTTATACATTTGAATTTCGTTGAAGAAAGACGTGCTCGCATTGTTCTCGGAATTCAAGTTTATTACCTGTTTCGGCAATTGGCCGGAACAAAAAAAAAGTGTGATAACGATAAAAATAAACGTTAGTGACAGGCTATAAAAATAAAAATGTTTCCACCAGGGAACCTAGCAGGTTTTAATGAAAATGGACAAATGGACAACCAGTGTATATACAGGGTCATCCAGCAACAAACAACCAATATACACAACTACAAATAAACCAGTCATATCCAAATTTAATGCAGAATTATCCAGTTGCAAACTCACAAATGCAAATACATCCTTCACAATTGCCACAAGCCCCAATAATGTGTTCCTCCCAACAAAATCCCGTCCCACCCAGCCAAGATCACTACATGTCAATGATTTACACGCCCCAAAACCAGCAAATAACTACATCAACTACCAACCAACATCAACTGTGCAGAACTGTTTCCACATCAGATGAAGAAGAGGAAATGGATGAAAACGAGGCAGAACAATTCTGTACCCTGGCAAATAGTACCTAAGTGGAGCAAAAAGGAAGAAAACTAGCCAAAACCTACGCCTTACTATCAAACGAAAACATTGAAAAGACAAACTCAGAAAAAGACAATAGTAATAAAATTAAAAAACCGCCACCGATTTTCATATACGACGTCATAAACTACCCGGAAATGATAAAATAGCTAACAGACGTAGCTAAAGTTAAGAATACAGCACCAGATCAATGGCAACCAACATAATAAAAATAAATAGTAATACACCTGACACATACAGAAAAATAATAAAATTCCTGAAAGAAAAAAATGTTCAATTTCACTCATATCAAACGAAAGAAGAACGAGCTTATAGAGAAGTTATAAAACATCTTCACCATACTGTAGAGTTAAAAGATATAACTGACAAACTAAATGCAAAGGGACACCAAGTCAGAAACATTATCAATGCCAGACGTCGTCAAACTAGAGAACCCTTAAATCTGTTTTTTGTAGACTTGGAGCCGGCAGAAAATAATAAGGATGTCTACAAGGTAAAAGATCTGCAAAATAAAAGTCGCAATAGAACCTCCCAACAAACGAAAAACTGTGAAACAATGCACAAAATGTCAACTGTATGGCCACTCAAAAAGTTATTGCAATAGATCCTACCTCTGCGTAAAATGTGGAGGACAACACAACACAACAGAGTGTAACAAAAGCAAAGACACTCCAGCAACGTGTGGCCTATGAGAAGGGCCACGTCCTGCGAATTATAAAGGTTGTTCATACTACCATAACCTAACGAAAAGCAGAAATATAACACAAAGGACACAATATATACAAAACATTCACCCCAATAAAATACCCCCAACACAAACTACTGTTACTAATGGTACCATGAACAACAACATTACCTACGCAAGTGCAGTTAACAATAGCAATAAAACCGAGCAAGATATCACATTAATTAAATTCCTAGAAGAATTTAAGACAAATGTTTAATCAACTTATGCAACAAAACAACTCAGTACTCAATATGCTAACCATGCTTGTACAAAAATTGAAATAATGGCTAAATTTTTGAGAATAGCCCTCTGGAACACAAACGGTCTCATAAAACAAAAAGACGAGGTAGATCTATTTCTGAAAGATCAATATATTGATATATGTTTGAGAAACTTATACTACGCAGAATAAACAATTACATAAGACCAGAAGAATGGAACCCACACCATCAATTTGGATTTCGCCAAAGGCACTCAACAACTCAACAGATACCTCGAATAACAGATGTCATCAACAAAGCCTATGAAGACAGGAGCTATTGCTCAGCAGTATTCTTGGCCGTGAGCCAGGCATTTGACCGTGTCTGGCACAAAGGCCTACTATATAAAATCAAGCAAATCCTTCCTTCCTACTTTATCCTACTTAAATCCTACCTTAGTGACCGCCAATTTGAAATAAAAATGGGAAACGAAAGAACAAAACTACATCCAATAAAAGCAGCAGTATCGCAAGGGAGTGTCCTTGGGCCATTGCTGTATGTTCTTTTCACATCCGACTTGCCGACCTCCAGACACACTACACTTGGAACATTTGCCGATGATACACTCGTACTATCGGTGAATAATAATCCTGATAGAACAATACTGAACTTGCAAGAACACCTCAACATTCTACAAAACTGGTTTGAAAAATGGAGAATCAATATAAATGAAAGCAAATCTAGCCACATCACTATCACACTATGTAAATCCCCAACACCTGAAGTTCATATCAATAACGTCCAAATTCCCAAAAAAGAAGAAGTAAAATATCTAGGAATGACCATGGACAGTAAATCAACATGAAAAAAATACATAATAAAGAAAAGAAAAGAAATTAACTTAACTACTAATCAAATAAACTGGTTAATAGGGAGAAGATCGAAGCTAGCTGAGGAAAACAAAATATTGCTATGGGGCTGTGCTAGCAAATATAATATAAACATAATCCAAAGATGTCAATCTAAAATTCTAAGAACAATCTTAGATGTCCCATGGTTCGTCTCCAAAATTTGTTTTAATTTACTTTTGATGTGAAAAAAACAATTAAAACATTAGCAAAACATAGGCGTTGCGTTTCATTTTTAAGAGGTGTTGCACTTTAAATTATTTAAGACCTTTTTTGCAAAAACGGTGTAAATATCGAAAAAAAATCGGGGATGATCATATGTCTGAACACTCCATGTAAATGCCTTTCTAATGATGTACCACACATGGTATATGCCCTATTTAAAATTAAGGGCTTGAGGAAGTGGACGGGAGGGGATTGACAAATGGCAGATGTCTGTATCGTAAAAATATGTCCCCCTTAGAACAAAAATCGGCGTGTTTCAGCATTTCCTTAAAACCTAATGAATATTGCCAAATATCGGGGTGGACTGTTTTCTGTGGCCCACTCTGTATATATCGTTTGAAATATACTTGCTCTGATAACCCCAGATAACACTAAACATCCATATTGGACGTCCTATTTCTTTTGCTTGGAAGTCCTATGGCTGTCCACATAATGGTATACTTGGTAATAATCATAGCACATTTAGAAGGAGGTTTAGTAATAAATGTGTGCAACGCAAATTTTAAAAATTAATCCTATTGTGGAATCCAAACGGAAGATCTTCATGGTGACATCTGTATATCCATCGAACATTCCAATGAATTTGCACATCCAAACAATGTCCTTGTTGAGAAGTCCAAAGGTCGTCTTAATGGTAAATGTTAAACTCAAAGTTAAAAACGAACACAAAAAAAACTTTGTTATAGAATCCTAATTAATGTAAGTGATGGTATCATTGGGATATCTATTGGGCATCCAGTGGATGTCTATTGGATTCTAGACATCTAACCCATATGTCCAATATACACAAACCAATAAAAATTTAACCAACTTTGCTATAAAGTCGAGAAGTTTCCAACGATCCTCTTTAAGTTTGTTTAAGAATATATCAATTTATTTTGGTTTTTCTCTTTTAGAATCCTAGGGAAGGTGCACAAACCTCAATTTATTGTACCGTAGAGAAAGGCATCGAAAATTTAAAAGGAAGCCACTTTGAAAATTGTAACGTTGTTAAACCATACAAAACGGCCCAAGATCCTGTAAGGGCCAAACGAATTTAGTAAGAGTCAATTAAACTTTTAAAATACGAAAAAAAGAATTCATTTTTGGAATTTTACGTTTTCATTTTAAAGATTTTATTTGTTACAGTAAAGAATACTTAGTTTATATGGGATTGGTTTCATAAAAAAACAAAAAAAAGGTACTGAAACAACTAAAACCATATGAATAAATGTTTTAAAACCTAATGTACTCAATTAGAAAAATTATCGTTTATTTTCCTAAGAAGTGCGGGAAACGGTATGTTTCGCGACTAACTCGAACCGTGTGACTCATTTTTCAATGATTAAGATTGATAATTCACTATTGTATACTACTTATTTATATAACAAATGTTTAATTAGAAACACCGTGTTTTCTAGCATTTATCTAATACAAAAGTCTTTCCAATAAGAAAGTGTCAACAAACAAAAAACAGCAAGAACGAGCCAGCCCTAGTTTTTAATTGACAATTAACCTCATTTACCCTAAGACCGAAGTTTTTACAACAATAACTAAATTTTGTAGTTGTCATATTTAACAATTCCTGATTTTTCCCTCTCAGTTAAATACCAAGATAAAAAACAGGAGACTCATTCTTAAAACCGCCAAAAACTAATTTTCATTCTTAGTTGGAACTAGTGAATCCTACTTAGGTTAAAATAAAGTGAAACTACCTTTTTGCGTAAAAAGTTTATTCTAAAAATGCTTTTATAAAAAACAAATTCAACTTTACAAATCAACATTAAACTTCGTTCCAAATGAAATGCACAATTCTATTTGTTGCTTTTATAAAAAACAATGATTAACCTCATTCTACATAAACACTTATAATTAAAATTCGCAAAATAGTCGAAAACCTAAATATTTAACAAACGTTACTTAAATTTACACACATATATACAAAATTAAAAGGGAAAGAGGAGAAGACTTTATCGTCTCCAACTACAGATTATGCCTACATCTACACAACAAAAACATTCTGTTTTTAATTTACTGAATCTGTAATGCTCTGTCTCCAAGTAGCGTGGAAGGGAATTTTTAAAATCTTCACTCTTGTTGTCGGTAAATTCTGCATCAAAAGCTTCTGCAAGCTCGGCAACGCCAAAATCTCCACTTGAGGCGGATCTAGAGCTGGCGGGATTTCGCTGTCGCCATCTAACAACGGTACAGGCTTCAAAACTGGTATGCAATCCCCGTTGCCTGCTTGCTTCTTCTCCTTCTTCTCTTTGGGGTCCTCGCATTGATCCACAAACAGCTCCGTTACTCGAAGCAGCTCTAAAGTTACTCCCCAGACAAAGTGGGATAAGGTTTTCTGTAGCCTCAGCACCCCTCCTAGTACCATGTGATTAGTAGTAGCGCTTTGCGAGATGTAAGTGGGGATAATTAGTAACTTTCTGATATTGTAGCACACCCCTAAGGCTTTATCGAATCCGGATTTTATATCGAAATTCACCAGTTCTAACTGATCCAGCCGGTCCATTTGTTTAACGGCTTCTAATATTTCGAAAGTGTGGCAGTTCCCTTGGCCTTTCTCTAACCTCAATCTTTCTAAATTCTTTAACTGTATTAGTATCTCCGATCCAAAGTTCTTAGGGAAATCCATGCATTCTCCCAAATCTAATGACTCTAAGTTGGTTAATTGAGCGATAACGCCCAAGTTCAAATGGTCCAAATCGCGAATCGAAGTTAGAGATAAGTGCTTTAAAGCTTTCATTTCTTTTAGCGAATCTATGTTTGACGTTAAAGTTAATCCCCCCGTAGATTTCAAACGCAATTCTTGGATTTGTGTTAAAATTTTCAGCGGCTCGAGATTCATACTTTCGCATTTGATAGTCACGGCATTGATGGCTTCTAGCAGAGGATTAGAAGCTCCCAAATTTTCTACTACAGAAGCCGGACACCTACACAACTCTATACGCCTTAGAGTCTCTACTTTGGCTATTGCTTTGGAAAATTCCGGCCAAATTTCATCTCCTCCATTCGGTAACAACATCTTTCTTAAATCCAAATGCTTTGTACAATGCTTCTTTAAACTATTAGCGAGCCCTTCGAAACTGTGTACTTGGGAATTCTTCATTCTAACGGTCTTCCAAAGTATCGGATGACCAGCTATGTCTCTCCACATTGTACAAACACATCCGGCTCTAAGGAGGTCTTGCACCTTCAAGTACTGGAACACGTATAAGAGGGTGTTATAACCGTAGGAGAGATTTTGTAAGTAGTTTTCCATAAATATATGTTCTTCTCGGTCTTCAGTATTGGTGATGCTGCTTAGTTTGATTGTCCGCTTTTTGGATGTGGTGGTGGTGGTGGTGGTAGTGGTAGCGGAGACAGGCGCTGTTGGGACAACATTTTTTTGCACAACAGTTGTTCTAGAACAAAGAAAGGACCTTACTTATCCAATTTACATTTTAAACAAATCAAAGTACTAGCAAAATTTATAAAGAAATTAATACCATTATCAATTTATTAAAAAACGCTCATAATTTCAAAACGTTAGTTGTACAAAAACAAAAGCTTAATCGTTAAAATACAAGTGTATATGCGCAAACATGTAATCTGTTAAGAGATTAAACGACTTAAAACACTTTCCTACTTGACCAGTTTGGCAATTTTTTTATAGTTCAGGTTGATTGTACTGTCTAAAGAAGTGTATTTACAAAGGTTGTAACTTATTTAACCGATACATCTCGCTCAGAAGGCAAAGTTCATTATAGAGAGTTACAATTTGTCAAATATAACAAGATTCACCATACCTGTATTACTAACATGCAGAATTTTTGTGAGTAGCTTCGTCTTAACGAGACGCCCAACTTTTTCTTCTACAGAAACTCTCAATAGTGGTAGGTAATAGAGTGCGGAGATGTAAAACATTTCGTTTTGGTGATTGTCCAAATTTTATTCATAACAGTTATTTTTTTTAGTTGAATCTTTATATAATTCGTAAAAAAAAGTTTGTCCAATAAAAAGGATGGTTTGATAAGAGCGCCCCGCGCTCTCAACATGTCTTAAGAAGAAAATCATAAAAAATTATTACTAATACTTATAACAAGCTGATTTTCTTAGTGTTTTTTAATAAATGTTCATATATTTGATGGTCACATTGTCCTTAAAATTAAGTGGTACATTTTGGACAATCACTAAAACGAAATGTTTAACAACTGCGCATTCTATTTGCTACCACTGTCGAGAGTGTTCGTAGAAGAAAAGTTGGGCGTCTCGTTAAAACGAAGCTACTCACAAAAATTCTGCCTGTTAGTAATCACTTTTAAAAAGGCACGGTGGATCCTGGTCTATTATCTGAATTTCCATAGTCTTCCAAAGCGTTTTCAAATACATATATTCAAATCGACCCAGGTTTCGGTGTATGACAACCTGGGTCGATTTGAATATATTTTAAAACGCTTTGGAAGACTGTGGAAATTCAGGTAAGTATAATTTAGCTTTTCATATTTATTATGAATAGTTTCCACAAATAATTAATTTAAGTAGTAAAATGTTAGCAAATATGAATATAAGTGACAAAAAACTAGGTTCACAAGCGCAAGAAAAAAAAAGGGAAAATAAGATTTGATTTACAAAAAGTACAAGACGGCGTTGTAACTTTAACAAATAAATGTAAAAAAATAGACATTAGACATTTTCAGTAGAAAAAAGTTATTGATAAAAGAGACTGCAATAAAAAAAAAGATTTTATTTCAAAGGAACCATTAATAAATGTGGCTCAAATACAGTTGATAATTTACATGAAGGTGACACTGAAAAAAATTATTATGAAGATTTGTGCCAATGTAATTTTTTGTTTAGTGACTTTTCTTAAAATACAGAAATATTTATGATAATGTTTCATAGCAGTAGATAACTAGGTAAGATTTAATTCTAATTAACACTGCATAAATAGAAAAGATAGTCGCCTATTAGAAAGTTGTACCTACCTGAATTTCATTATTATTTTCAAGAAACAATTGAAATGACCAAAATAAGTATAAAATTTATATGGGTTCATCAAGATTTAAATTTTAATTTTTTGGCGGAAGAAACAAACATTGACCAATGCACAATTTGGTTTAAAAATAAGTTTTTTATTGTAATTAGTTTATTTCGAAATATTTACTAATTTCATATTAATTTTTTAATTTAAAATAAGTAATCTTTTTAAAGCAGAAACATGCCCAAATCCTTTCTATAAAATATTGTGCAATTGTAATAACTTTTGTTTTAACTTTTATAACGTGATATTTTTACTATATTTGAATTAAGTATAAATAGTAACTTAAGTAAATAAATAGAAATAAAAAAAAACTAATTTTTAATATACGAAAAAATAACTTAAAGTTTAGTGGTATAAAGCATAGTTATTTTAATTTTAGATTACTAAACGAGTTGCTGCACCTACAAAAATTAACTTTAAAACCATTTTAGAATCAAATAGGAAGCTCAGAAAGAAAAAGACTGAATCGCACTAAAAGATCATGTAGCTGCAAGAAATATCAATTTTAACTTTTCTAAAGTTAAGGAATACTGCAACGAATTTTTTGAGACGTTTCCTGTATAGTATTGGAAAACCTGTTAAAAAAGTTAAAATAAATTCATGGAAAATTAACGTTATTAAAATTTAGCTGAAGACGAGGATAAAGATGAAGATGAAACTGATTTTGATAACAAAAGTGACTTAGAATTTGTATATGAAAATGAATATCTAACAGTAAAAAATGCTTTGTATTATTTATCAAATATCTCGATGCATTGTGTACTAAATATTTTATACTTAGTTTGTAGAAAGTATTTGTAATTTTTATCTGTACTAAAAACATCAAATTCATTTTTGTGTTTAAATAATACAATGAATTTTGTTATATTTATTGATTTGTGAATATATGAAATTAATTTGGTTAAACAATATAATTTATACCTACTTGGCTAGCTGAATTTTTACAGAAAAATCTATCATTTTCGGGATTATCTAGAAATTTCAGGATAACCATATAAAATTAATTTGTAAACGTGTACAAATGTCCAAATATGTCAGTTTGTTAAATTAGATTTTAATTATTTCCAATGCATGGTCAATATCTTGAATTTACAATTATATTATGAAGGTATTAAGAGTTCTTGTAGTCTCGTTACACTAATTGTAAATCAACGATTTGTTAAAGTAACCACTGTTTTTACGATATAGAACTCGTTATTAAAAAAAATTTTTGATAAAAGTAAATTTTATTGCTATTGACATTTGTAAACTTTTAAATAGCAACACGTGCCCAGGGTTACGGTGTATCAAGGCATTCGCAAAAGTAAAAAGTGATTGAAAATGTTTTTGTCTTTGTATTTTAAGCTTTTGATAGATTAGCCATTTGCGCAAATACTCTTACATTAAATTAATATTTTGAAAATACTGATAATTATTTCCGCTGGATTAAGTAACCGTTTGTTACTTTTATTTTTCGAAAATATTGTTACAAGATTTATGTTTTGTATTTTATTTGTTTAATAAAATATCGTTTTGCTTAATATTTAGTTTTTCTAGTACACCTTTGAACATTTATCGTTACAGTTTTCAAGAATTATAGGTATTTCAATAAATAAATATTACTATTATTATTACATTATGTGTCCCAGAGTGAACAAATTATAAATTACTATGCTTTCTTGATCGTTTATATAGTATACAATAAAAGTGGACTTTTTTCTTCAGCCGACGTTTAGGTTTTATCTGAAAGTTTCACCAGAGCTACAAAATAACTAGAAACAATATTTAAGAGTACTTTATGTATGTAAAAACATTGACATGGAAGTTTTTACATGCATAACGTAAATATGAAAAACCGACAATTGTGTTTAATTTGTATGTTCTCGTTGATCTGCAAACCTGAAAAAATAACTTAAAAGACACCACTGCTAGTATAAATTAAAATAAAACCAATGTATTGGAATAGTTTACGCAATAATAAATAGGTTAGTGAAAAAAAGGGGGAATACTAGGAAATTGGAAAGCCTGTAAAAATTCCAAATATTAGTTACAAAATAATATATTTATAAAATATATAAAATTAATCCACTTTTCTCTATATCTAAATCACAACTACGAGGAGTAAGACGGAAAATTTTCTATCTTTACGCACAAAATTCTTTTCTCATATTTCCAAATATACAATTAGTCCCCAAATGCTATATCTGGACCATAAGGAGGTTGAACAATTTGGGCATCATTTTCTTTCCTGACAAATAATTGAGAAGCCACTTATACCAATTCCGGATCTCTATTTTCCACTCCTTTTCTGAAAGATCCCAACAACATTGAGCACCTCAATCACCGATGATTTATTACGTCCACTAGATTAATCTCTTTATATCCTCACATTCTATCTGTCACATGTGAATTGTTTATTTTATTTTTATTTTTTTTTACAAAAAGTAAAGTAGCTACATACTGCAAGTGTCCTCTGTTGTTTCCTTCCTCATTTTGAGTAACTCTTCAGGATTTTACATATTGCTTTTTCTAATCAAACCAAGATTTTTGTTTTGGAATCTATTAGGTCTAATATTTTAGTGCAACAAGAACAAACTTCTGAAATGTAGCGCCTTACACGACCCAAGAAGGAAATTTATCAAACATGCTGCCACCTTATACAATGGATGCAGCAAAATGTCCCCGATATTGGGTATTCAATTTTTTGATATTCATCTTGATACATATCTGGTGTTACTTATATATTAGAACATTTAAACAAGGAGTAATTGCAGTTCCTCAATGTTAGATACAGCTAACTGATTTCTTCAAGTCCTCAGGTACTGCAAATTTAATTTCATCTGCATTTTTAAGGGATGATTTTGAATATCTTTATGTAGTAGTTAATAAAGAAATAACGCCTCTTCTAGCTAGATTTTTTAGTTCGCTGTGTATCTAACTCCTTATGCACAAACATACTCAAGATTTGAACTAAACTGTTAAATATAATCAGAGAATTTTGGCGTTTACCTCGTAGTATAGATTCAAAACTAAATATTTAAAAAGAAAATGCAAACTTAGAAAAAAGTGAATAATTAGTATAAGACTCACTCTGACTTCCCGGCGCCACTGTCGCCAGCTTCGGCCGCAGTCTCCGGCTTGGAAGGGGTATCGAATTCGATTTTAATGTCGGAAACAGGATCTGAGCCTAAGCTAGCCGTATCGACGTTAATCGGCATGTCTTCTGATCTCGTAACAGCCGTCGTCGCCACGGTCGGAGATATTGACATAAAATTGTGTTTCGGTATGACTAGAAACTTTCTACCCGCCAAAATTTCGACATATTGAGGCCTGGCAACGCCAGCGCTCCCCGTAGGGGACTCCCCGACCTCTTGGATGTTATCGATTATTTTGGAATTGTGAGGCAACCACGTGGTTAGCGAGCCCACTAGGGATTTCAGTTCTTCCGGTTGTGGTCTCGGGATTAGTTTTGGAGGTTCCGGAAGTGTATTCGGATTTAGGGACGATGATAAGTGAGGAAGTGAAGGTCGAGGGATTCTTTGTAGTTTTGGAAGGGTCGTGGGTTGGTTTCCTGCGGATTTAAGGACATTAATAGGGGTTAAAGGTGGAAGTGTGCTTATAAGCGTTGTTGACTGGATGGGTGTTTGTTCTTGACCCTCTAGGTGACAGTTCTGTAGAACAATAAAAATCAACATTACTTTTGGAACCTACATTTATTAACTATTTATAACAGATGATAAACTTTCATTACTCTATGAAAATGATCTTTAAAATATTACCTTTAATTGGGAAAAAAACTGTCTTAATTATTTAAGCAAAAAATTGTGATGAGGAAATAACCCAATTGACGTAAATACGTAATATTTCACATAATTTTCTTCAGCTGAATATTAATAGAACCACATGAAGGGCGTCCTTTTGCTTTGAATGTACACTGTAATTCTTTCTCTTCGTTTATATGATTGCGGGTATAATGGCTGCCTTCCTAATGGGGACACATCCTGTAATATCCAAGTGGGCAGCTAATAAACCCCCTTAACTCTGAAGGTTGCACAGTTAACCAACCATATGACCATACAATATAATGCAAATGCATGGAATAAATTCATTAAAGTCAACCGGAGTAAGTGAAAAGCGCTGTAATCTACTAAGAAAATAGTAAAACTAATTAATAAATTCTACACTCAGCAGCACGAAAAACGGACATCCCTATAATTTTTCATAAAAATGTCTAAATTTTCTACTTTTTTTATTGTAACTATTGCCAATGATTGAGGCGGTTTGGTAGAGGTTTTTAAAGTTAGCTATGTTCAGGGAATGTTTTCAGAAAGCTCTTATTTTAATGTTTGTAAACATTGACACAAAAAATATTTTTTTACAGTTTACAATTATCATCAGAACAAAAAAAATAGAAAACCAGTAGTACTCACTTGTCTAATTGATACCTCATATTGTACACAAATTCCTAAATGAGAGCATAATAATAATTAATTCCAAATTAACAAATTTTTCAAAACTTTATAACATTTAAAAATATAAGTGAAACAAAGTTCATTAATCTTTTCTCAACGATTCAATTTTTAGCAGAAAAATATCAGATTCATGAACCGTTAATAACCCTTGAAGGAGGCTCATCCCTCGAAGTCGAACAACACTACAAGAACCTTGGCCTAATATTTGATAGCAGGACGACCTGGAACATGCATATTAAGACCCTCAAAGTTAACTGTCTCAAGAGACTTAATATAATTAAAACGCTGTCTCATCAAGTATGTGGAGCACAAGAAGAGGTTGCCCTAAAAGTTTACCGATTTTGATTAGATCAAAACTGTATTACGGAAGCATTGTCTACATATCCGCTAGCAAAAACATTCCTAATCATCTAACCTGTATTGCGAAACAAATGATACTCCACTATGGCTTAGGAGACAACAGTTGCTTGCTTCTAAATTACCGTACAAGAGTAGAAAATGACCGTAAGAATCCTGTTTCTCGTTTAATATATCCAAGCTTGATAAATGTGTCTGCAGATACCCCAGACAGATCCTTTACCCCTCCGCCCATTCCCCAAATAGTTAAAGCATTCCACAAGCCCTTGCCTCTATCCAAAATATCCTGCCCTCGCCCCCTGGAATCCCCTCCCTGGCTCATGCACCCACCGAATATTGATATCTCATTCTCTTTCGACAATAAGCACGATACTCCTCTTTCCCTACTAATACAACTATTCGCCGATCATATCAACCAAGGCAATTTCCAGAAGATCCTATACACAAACGCTTCAAAACATCTCTCTTTCTATCTGAACATTGCAGCGTCCACACCGGGGAACTATATGTAATCCTACAAGCTTTGAAATTGATTACACTTGAAAATAGAAGAATAGCAATGTATACAGATTCCTTATCATCATTACACTCCATAAAAGAAATATACAGCTAACATCCACTAGTTCAAAAAATCCACTCAATGATTAATACTCGTCGTCAACAAGGAATGCAGATCACTCTAATCTGGTGCCCATCTCAATTTGGCATACCCGAAAACGAGGCTGTGGACAAATTAGCTAAAGAAGCAACAATCTCCAACTTACCATACGAAGAAATACAACTGTACAGAGATATAAAAAAGGTACTCAAAACTTTAACAAGAACGTCCTGGTGAGTTTTTCTGGAACTCCCAACAAACTAATAAATTATATGACATACATTCTACAGGCAAACCCATTATATTTCCTCCAATGATAACGAGAAGAAAACTAGTAACGCGGCGGCTTAGGATAGGACTCTCTCTAATGACTCATAGTCATTTGCTGACCTTCGGAAATCCTCCTGAGAGCCCACACTAATAAAATCTACACGAACTTTTACGAAATATAATTTGGTTAGAAAATTTAAATTTATTTCAAATTAACTGGCAAATAATAATGTCGTCTTATCTTGACTAAGCACCGAAAGATACAATTAACGCTAGACGTGGTCCGTACTTTAAGCCGATTAGGCTACGTATTTTTGTCGGTAATTTTACCTGCTGTAAATGACAAAATTTGCCAGTTAATTTGAAATAAAGTATACGATACTTTTATAGTAAAGAAAATTTGTTAGTTAATTACAGCTATTAATTTTTATTAATTATATTATTTATTTTTAATCAAGTAAACTTAATACAAAAATCTATTAAAATACTGCAATTATCCAATAAATCTTTTTTTAATATCTATTCGTAATTCTAATATTAATTACTTTGAAGTCTATGCCTTTTTAACTAATAAATATTAATTCAAAATATATGTAGGTTTTTTACAACAAAATAAATATATTGGCAACCAGATTTGACAATACACACAAATTGGAAATTAGTATTTTAATTCATTAAAAAATTTTTACCATAAATGTGATTCTCTAAATTTACCCGTTATTCCATATAACGAAAATCGTACGCGGTTTGCATTCATTCTTTCCAAATACTTTCTTTGTCCAACAGTGACTCTGACTTCGCGCAGCAACGATTTCTCCCACCGGCCACTACTCGCTCTGTTTGCTGCACTTTTTGATACCCAGAGTAAGTGAGTACATTAATATAAGCTTAGTGCTCGAACCATTTCTTTTAAAAATTACTGTCTTTTTTAGGAATATGCCAAGAAGTTAAAAAAAGGACAGGCGGAGTTGGTAATCAAAAGAAAATTTAAAAATCTAATTAAAAATGTTAGAAATATATCATTAGAAAACGGAAATACTGCCTTTAACATACCATGCACCACAATCCACCGATATGTAAAAGGGTGGTAAAAGTTCCTCTTTTGGAGAACCTACAAACCTTCCAATAGAAGAAAAATTAAATATTGAATAAACCATCAAATTACATAAAAGTGGGGTTTTGGCCTGTAATGAATGTAGTAAAGAAGAATATACAAACAAGATATAAAAATGGATATCCAAGGGAAGATAAGTTTGCTAATTTTAAAAGATGCCACCATATTTCCATTAAAAATTAATAGTACAGGGAATTAGAGAAGATGAAGACTATGAAGTTATATTGATGAAGGCGTTCATCAATTCAAATCATATTTTCAGAATTAATGAGCCAGATCTTAAGTTTTAATAATAATAATTTAATATTTTTCCAAAGTAATTTCAATATGTTTTAGTTTGTATTTTATTTTAAACAAAAAGTTTCTATTCAATTTAGCATTGTGTTTGTTTCTGTTACAGTGACTACAGTGGTTTTTTAATATAAAATTAAAAAATAAACTAAGATTTAAATATAGATTTACAAACAAAATAAACACACAATAAGGCAAAATAATTGAATTAAACAAGTTAACACTTTACTAATTTTATTCCAGGTAAATTTTTAATTATGTAAAAAATGTGTCTTCATTTAGCCCAGTTTAACTTAGATGACTTTTGAAAAAAATTTCTAAAACAAGTCAATTTCAATTTTTAAACAGTCGTTTCATGATATAAGATATAAGTGACGTTTCATTCTCGACGTTTCGTTCTCGCTATAAACGTAACGTCATAATCGATTATTATTTTTAATACAAACAAAGGTAATGTGACATTTCATTTGAAAGGTCTTCTAAACGTCACAGTATAATTATTTGAATCTCAACCAAAATGATGTATTTAACTAAGTAGAACGAAATTAGAATAAATGCTCATTTAGTGAGTAAATTAAGCTAACGCCCCCACTAGGAGGAAAACATCGTAGTGTATTCTAGTGTTTTCAGTAGTTCAGAAAATAGTTGATGTAATATCAGTGAATTGCTCAATAAAAATATGCAAATTAGTATAATCTATAATAATTTTAATTTTGATTTACTGTGGAGATAAAGTAAGGATTCATACAGAAATGCGTGATATATTTAATGCTAAATATCCCACTGCAGCACATGTTTCTCAGTTAACAATTAGTGAAGTTGAGCAAAAATTTCAAGAAACGAGACATCTTGAAGTTTTAAAATTCTCAAAATTGGTAGAAAATTATTTCCCGCAGTTAACAAATTTGGTCCTTGCGTTCCAAGAAAAAACCAATACCAGCTCTGGATAATAATTTACATAAATCGAGAATTGTTCCGAGAGCTAAAAAAAGAAAAGTGGCATCTGTACAAAGTACATCTAGTCCAAGAATTGTTAAAATTACCAAAATTGAAGAATAAAATTATGTAAAACCTTTATGAAAAAAAGATAATCCATATCATTATCGTAATAATACCAAAATGATGAAACGTACGTAATATGTCCCTTCGAAAATATAAATTAATATGTTTTAGAATATTTTCAAAAGTAACTTATTTTTCAAAATAATTGCATCATACCTTATTAGAACTTATTATAACGGACAAGATATTTGAGACAACCTTTGGACCTTCTAATAATTGTTATAAAAGGATTACATCCGATTATCATTATTTGTCAAGCAAAGCTGCTTTGTTTCATATTGTTTGTTAATCTAAGAGATTGTAAAAAAATAAACATCACATTTTCAGATAAAAACAATTCAGACTTTGTCTCAAATATCTTGTCCGGTCACGGAAGAGTTGTCCTAGAGATTCTCTCTAGGAGAGCGGTGTTACAACTTTGGAGCAGCAGGAAAATCAGGGGCAGGAGAACATTCCATGATAATTTGTTTCAAAACGCAGAAATATTAAAAACAAAGCAGCATATGTATCTGCTCAGCCAGGTGGAGCAAAGAATAGCTTACAACCTCATAATTAGAATAACTCGACTTTTATCATGAGTATAATAGGAAGATGCGAAGGTTGAAGAAAATGAGGAAAATGGCCTTAACCGGTCTAATTGCCAAGCATTCATATAATGACTATTTCTATTCTCGTTTTGCTTAAGTGATCAATATTTGTACAGACTGTAGGCAACCTCTTGAAACCAGTTATTGTCTTTCCTATAATGTTTGCTTGTGCTCATTTAATATTGAACCAAAAAACCCTTTATATTCCTCGTTTTGTAAGAGTTTGTTGCTTTAGTCCTAAATGTACAATCATTTGATTTAATAAACGGGTAAAATGTAAAGGACATTGAACCCATACATTACGCGAAGAAATATCGCATCTCTGAAAAAACAGAACATTTAAGGTGCGATATTATAATAGTGCAAAAGCCCACGACCAAAATTTAATTAGCAATATGGTGAAAACAGTATAAAATAAAAAAATAATTTCTGAAATTTCCGGCATCGCGTTTGACCTAACCAAATTTTCAAAGATGTCAATAAATTGTAGAGAACTGTAGCAACATTTATAATTTTTGAAATGTTGTCAAATGATAGATGTATGATACCAAAACCACGTTTTCAGAAACCTGTAGCATAGCGCATTGTAACAGAACCGCCTCTGCAAAAGCAAGAGTAAATCTGAAAGCTAGTAATTTTTATTTTTCTAGCAATATTTCAATTATTTTCAAATTTACAAATTCAATAGTCACAAAACAAGCCGACCTGATAATTATAAATCTATTAAATTCAAGGATTCTCGGGGATTCTTTCGGGAAAAATATACAAAAGAATTTATAAATCTACTAACAGATGTTAAATTTCATTTTTAAAGGCACATTACTGAAATAAAAGTTGACGCTTCAAGTAACACCACAGATAAGTTTTACTATTGTAATTGTATATAAATAATGGTCATAGTAGTTGGAGAAACTGGGCTGCATCATCTGGAACGGATTTTTTGGGATTTTTCCTTCCATAAAAAAAGGTGTCGTTCAGATTGTTATCCTGTCTTATAATTCAACGAACTGAGGAATTGGCTAGTTTTGTAAATACGAATCTCTTTAATAAACCGAAAGTCATAAAAAAATCTGTAAAAGCAAAAAGTAGTGCTAAAAGTTCTGGTCAGAAAACTAGACGAAATCGGGAATCAGTTGTAGTTTAACAGCCGTCTGGAACAGTGCTTCGTAATCACGTGTCTTTAGCTTTGTCATAATTTGCCGGTACTGTTTCTGAATTAGTTAATAGATTTCAACGGTTTATTAAAGAACTCGGCGAGGTTTAACAAGTATTCAAATCATTAATTTAATTCGTTGTATTGTAAATTCACTCGTTTCCTTCATTTAATTTTTGTTGTAAATTTCACAAATTCCTCGCCCAATAAATAAGTTAGAAAAAGCTCAGTTAGTTTCTTTGTGAAGACATATGAATCTAGTAAATGCCAATTTTCCTTATTAACATAGTATGGCTCGACTAATTAATCTAACCCGTTTCGTTAATAAATCTATTGTAAGAACCACGTATTGCTTCCGCTCGGCTAAAACATTACAATATCACGTTTTCTGTCATCATTTTATAGTATAATTAGCACCCATCCACTTATGTTACAGCATAAACAGGAAACCATTTGAAAAAATAAAAAATAATAAAAAAATTCATAGTAAGACTTCTGAAAATCAGGTTTTCAATTAGATTTGAGTCAATTAATGAGAAAAGTCATTTTTCAAGAGAAAATCTGAGAAACTTATATATTAAAATGTTAAAGAATTTTACCGATCTATAACAATGTATTATGTCTGAAAAATATTAGAAATGTTAAAATAAGTAGCCCAGACGCAGAAAAAAATGGATATCAGTCGAATTTAGTGCAGCACCTAATCAATCATCTTTTCGATATAGAGTTGAAACGTCATTACATTTTCTCCGACACAACCGCACAGAGTTATCTAATCGATAAAAAAGTAGACAAAATCGAAAGAGTAGTAGAAAAATATAGTTATATAACATTGTCATAGTTTAAATGTTTGTAAATAGAAAAGCATTATTTATTTGAATTTCGAACGTCTACACTTTTCATACCGTTGAAGCGTAGCATAATAAACAAGATTATTCTTCGATTTGCAGTTTTATCAAATAAAATTTGTCAACAGTATAAATTAAATAAACATGTTGGCCTCTTTCGATATATTCAAGCTAAGTTTGTTGTGAGAAAAGATTTTTAATAATTAAATAACTATAAATATAAAAGATAAATTATACTTATCTTAAATTTCCACAGTTTTACGAAGCTTTTTGTAAAAATTCTTAAGTTTCGCCTTTCTAGCATCGTCAGATATTTGACAGAAACAATCAATTTAATTAAACAGGCTGTTAATATATATAATGTATAATAACACTTAACACGATTGTTGTTCTAACCTAACTAAATTAATGAGAATATAAATTTTTATGTGGCTGTAGCAACTTCATAATCAATTTGGCTTACAGTACAATTTCACTTTAATACGGATTTCATGAGAGTACACATTTTCAGACTTATTTCAAGAAAAGTATTGATAGTCAGTAGCGAATGTAGAATATTTAGTCAATAAAGACCATTATAAGTCAGTATTATTCAAATATTTAGAAATGTCTGCCCATCTAATCGGGTTCAGAATCATCTAATTTAAGAATGTTATACGGTTTCGATCATAAAACGATGGATGAGACATGGTTTTAGTCGTGGACTTTGGAACTAAAGGCATTCTAGCAAACATCGTCAAGGAAGAAGAGAATTGTTTCAACAGAAAGTTCCAAGTGGCTGGCTGAGCAGAAAAATAGACAGTATTCAGAGACCGATTATTTAAAAATTAGGAGTTAGTAGTGGTGTTGGAAGATCCCTCTTCATAAAGATTGATCCAATCTGATTATCAGGTTGTAAACTGCTCTGAAATCCTCTTTTTCTTCCAATACGTCGTGAGTACACCATCCTCTTGCATTTGATATAAAATTGAAGGCTCGAAAAGCGCACAGGTCTTTTATATTTCCAGCTCTTCTATAGGTTTCCCTACTCAAGTATGGTATAACTCAGCAATATTAAATGGACAGACGCAAACATCGTTCAGATAGTATAAAATTGATACATTAATTAACAAAATTAGTAGTAGTTGAATGAACACATGGACGCCCTTCTTGTACATTTCTTTTACTAATATTCAGCTGAATATAATTGCAGTCCGAACTCATAGCAAATCCCGATAAACCAAATCGTTCATGAATTACAAAAAAAAAACATAAATTATCGCATATCATACCTTGCATACATATGGTAACGAAATAAGGGCGGGTGAAACACCCACGCATTCGTGATGATATAGACAGAGACAGATGCGGCATTGCAGCGTCGGCACTATACCATGTACGCCCCTGCATCGAATCGAACAAGGTTGGCAGGGCTTGTTAGGGCATATGTCACCGCCCACATCGCAACTATCATCTTCGTAACTGCAAGACGCAACATGTCACACGTCAACTGTGGTGCGAATCAAAGGGGATGGAGGTAGGAAGCAGTAAATTATCGTTTTATTCGGGAATCGGTTTTGGTTTTATTTCTATTGAAGGTATCGCTGAAATAGGGGGTGGGGAAGATTCGGGGGCGTAAAACTACTTCCAATACAATGGAGGACTTTTTTTAATATTAAAATTCTGGATTAAAGAAATGTCTTGTACCTAATAAAAATGTGATTGAGTCTTTTAGTTACAGTTTGTTATATTTTTTGTCTAATATGAGCAATGAAAGCAATTTCTTTCATGGTGACATTTTTAAGCAGTATTTTTGGTTCCATTTTATAGATGTTTAAATAAAAATGAGTCGAATTACAAGAAATTTCAGTAACTAGTTAATTCGGTTTTCAGCTACAAATTTTGATATGGTGTTTACAGTAGATCAAGGCTCTTGTAGTTATATTTGTTTTATTGATCTTGAGGAAGCTTTTATGATGAAAAAAGAGAAATTATGGATCATTTTAAAAAACGACTAAAAGAACAAAATGTAATAATAAGACGGATAGCTATGTCAAGAACCGAAATTTTTGAAACTATCTGAGGCTTTTTAGTATGGCTTGATCCTTGATGAAGCCTTATACGAAACAAAATGCGAACCCGCAAACAAAACAGAGATTCAAATACAAAAGTTTTATACTGAAATATGGAAATACAATAATCCGACATTATTAATTTTAAAAATAGATTAGATCATATATCGGAAATACCCACCATTTTAGATTAAACGCATGTAAAATCGCAGTGATAATTTTTTTCGCAAAAAGCTTACCAAGTCTCTTTTACTAAAGTTCATAATTCTGCCAACTGATATTTTCATGATTATCACCATCGAAAAGGTAGTATAAAATCGGAAAGCCGAGTATCTCCAGAGATTGTAGGGATAATCTCTTTTTTAAACCAATCAACTTTGGATGCGCATTTTGTCTCAGAGTATCTGTTGAACTTATAACAATTATTGCAATTTTGTCTTGATTTAATTTAAGGAAGCATATTCAAAAAATGGAATTTTGGACGAGCTAGAGAGTTTTTAAAATATAATATGCTTGGCAGACAATTAGATTATATTCGCTCAAAACGAAAATTTTGAAAGTAAACCTCGACATAAAACGTATTTTAAAAACAAATATCGCTCGATTACCGTACTGAAATTTCCTGCCAATATCTAAAAAATTAATCATAATAAATAGAATCTGAGAATTAGTGCTTCCGGAGGCCCGCGTCATTTCTGAGGTTGAACGTTTCGCCGAGTGTCATAAGCGGCATATGATGTGCATGGTAACTCAACTACTCAATGTAGCCAAATGCGAAACACATCTCACCTCCTGAAGAAGCCGCTTATGATAAACGGTGCAACGTTGAGTAATATCTCAAAAATGACGAGATCCTCTTGTTGTCGAAACGAAATCATACAAATTTTAATTAAAAAAATATATCGTTACGCATTTTTTAACATTATTTTGTAACCAGTACAAAAGTAAAGAAAAATATAATGATAAGCCTCCCAAAAAAATGTTATAAAAAAACATTTCTTATTATATATAGTAACAAAATTTTCAAAAAATCATAAATCAGTATCACATAAAATGTTTCTATAATAAATAACTGAAAGAACCAAATCAAAAATATATCTAATAATAATAAGAAAAAAAGTCAAATAAAGTAATAAGGCTTACCTAGGTTTTCTACCTCTTCTACTTGATATAGGTTTTTCATCTATTTTCTTTACTTCTTTTTTCAATGGGGTCTTAGTCTGAAATAATCAAGTCAACATGAATAATATTATTTTTTGATAAATTTGATAAAAATTAATTATACAAAGCAACAAGTTTTTACAAGAAAAAAGATTATTCGCCAATGCATTTTCAATTGTTGCTCTTACGCACTTAAGTTTCACCTGAGTTCTTGAGAACTTTGAATATTTCTTGAATACTTTAAATACTAAAGTATTTCAAGTCGCTCTTGAGGGTACTTTGAATATTTTTCGGATATTTTGAGTCTCACTTCAATATTTCAAATGCCTCTTTAAAATTTTGTGTAGTTCTCGAGTATTTTGAGTAGCTCTTGAGTACTTTAAATGCACTTTATATATGTTGAGTTTTAAGTACTTTGAATCTTGGTTGAATAATTTAAATACCTGTTAAGTTTTTAGAGTAACTTTTGAGTACTTTGAATAGTCCTTTAATATTTTGTGTCCCCCATGAGTACTCTAAATATCTCTTAAAAATTTTCAAGTAGTTCTTGAGCATTTTGAGTAATTCATAAGTACTTTGAATAATTCTTGAGTACTAAAAATACCTTTTAACTACTTTGAAGCCGACTTAAGTACTTTGAATAGCTCATGAGAACTTTGAATATTTTGTGAATACTTTATATACATATCAAGTATTTTGAGCAACTATTGATTATTTTGAATAGCTCTTAAGTACTTTGATTGTCTCTTGACAAATTTGAGTCTTTCTTGAGTACTTTAAATAGCTCTTGAGGCTACTTTGAATATTTTTTTTAGTATTTTGGTTCTCACTTTTGAGTACTTTAAATGCCTCTAAATTACTTTGAGTGTTTCTTACGTATTTTGAACAGCTCTTATGTATTTTGAATAAGTCTTGAATACTTTAAATACATTTTAAGAACTTTGAGTCTCTTCTAAGTGAATTGAATTACTATTGAGCACATTGTGTATTTTTTGAGTACCTGTTGATTACATTACTTAAGTAACTTTTAACTACTTTGAACAGCTCTTGATTTATTTTGAGTCTCTCTTGTTTACTTTCAATACCCTCTTAAGTACTTTGAATAGCTCTTTACTACTTTAAATAGATAATATATATAATATAAAATGAAAAATTGAAGCATTTATTACAATGTTGATACTTCTTTTTTAACTTTATATAGAAGTCATGTAATAACCAACATTTTCGAACACTCAAAAATAAAAAAGATAAGGAATCAAAAAATTCAAAACTGACCTTCCACTTCAAAACTTAAGCTAATAAGTCTGTGTATAGATCAGTTTGATTTCTATTAGTCGTGCGGTGTTTATCTGAAGTATGTTTCTTTTATGTTAATTGTTAAAAATGACAGATCAATAGAACAACACCGAACTACTGGTACTTTTTATTGGGAAGGTCGTCAAAATGAAGCTGTTGCCTCAATGTCATACCGAAAACATTTTTACCTTTGCGGGCCCATCCTGCTCCAAGAAGTTTCATTAATCTTGATCAACGGGTTAGGGTAATTTGCGGGAACGTAGAGATGGGCACGTAGGGAAGACCTAGAAGTTTGGAGAATATGCATTTGGAAGAAATTTTATTAAGGAAGATCCAACACATATGCGGGTGATAGCAAATCAAAGACAGAATGTGTCCAACAGCAAAAAGGAAGAGAAAAGATGGTCGACAGTAAGGAAGTTGGTTCCAATCGCGCAAATATTACAAAAAGAACTCTATAACAGATCCTTTTTGCGACAAATGTGAGGCAGTTTATCACCCCAGTTGTTTTGGTAAACTAAAAGCATGCGATGAGAACATTAGTGACGAAATAGTATATAATAACAAAGAAACAAGTCTAAATTTTCCAGAACATTTATTCCTATTAGAAGAAAACATATCATTGCCAACAAAGAGAAATGATTACAAATCTGTTAAATGAGAAAATATTTCTATTGGAAAACAAATTAAAATCAATAAAAAGCAGGTAAACACCACACAAAATCCAACAGCAGATAATGCCGACAATTTTTTATTTTCTCCTATCGATCAACGAAAGAATGTAGCAGTCATTATAAATAGCGATAAAAAAAATGTACACAAAATACAGCTAATCATTTTAATGATTCATGGGAGACTCCTACATACATGGTCAACTAAAAATTACTAAAAGTTGGAGGCCTAAATGAAGACGCTACCTTAGAAAATGTAAAAAAATATTTCAAGAATAAATTTGCAAACAGAAAAATCGATTGTTATGATCTGAAATCAAATTATAGGTAAAATGCTTCAAAATAGGTAGTCTTAGATCCAAATAGAATGCATCCATACCAACCTTTCACCAAGCCCCATAAAAAAATCCACTAACGAACACTCGACGCCATCTTGAGGAATATAAAACAAGCAAAATCAACTAACTCCAATTTCGGAAGGCAATGATGATGGATGCATCAGTTTTTTCGACTAGAAAAGAAGAAGGGGCACAAATCATGATTTAAACGACTTAAAACTATCAGTATTCTATATTGAAATTCGATGTTTAAATCAGTGTTTCCCAAACTTATATAAACCCCTTTTTGTTAAAAAAATTGTTCGGGACGCTGTATTTTCTGCTACTTATCGCTCAAACCTAAATAGCGACAAAAATTACCTAACTAAATTACAAGTAACTGACTCATATTTTATTTTATTTTACTGTTTAATTGAAAATTAAATAAATTAAAAATTAAATAAGTTAAAAATTAAATAAATTAAAAATTAAATAAATTAAAAATTAAATTCTACAGTTATTTTAATTTTGATCTGTCCCACTAGTAACTAATAGTTATTCTGTCAGACTACTATTTTCAATAAAAATACATAATAAAAATAGAGTGCACATTGTAGGTGCATCGCGTTATCTTTGTGTGTGTGTGTGTCTGCAGTGCGATACTTTTCCATAATATTCACAAAAATGCTACTCGCGACTAGATGGTACTTTGAAACGTTCTCGAAGCCTTGTTTGGCTTTATATAAGCAGCGAAGTGCAATGAGACTTCAGTTCCAAACAGCGCGTTATGGTGATTGCGCTAGTATTAGTGGGTAAATATTTGACGACTTTAAATAATAAAATAATAATAATAAGTAACCTCCTGGTCAGAGACCTGAGACTTAAACTAAAGAAAATTAAAAGACACCAACCTCACCAAAAGTTAAACAGCGACTAATTGCATAAAAGTCATGAACCAACAAAAATACAACACTATTAATAAAGAAATCAGAAGGAAAATACAAGCTGCAAAAGAGACGTGGTACGAAAACAAATGCAAAGAGATTGATGAATTACAAAAGAGACATGATGCTTTCAATGTATATAAAAAATAAAAGAGGTAAAAAATGCAAACACCATGAGACCTCATAGACTTGTGGACAAAGATGGTAATATTATTATAAATATCTCAGACAAACTAAGAAGATGGGAAAGATACATAGAAGAATTGTTTGATGACGAAAGGTCAGAAAATGAGATAAAATATTGTACTAGTTCGATATCACTAGATGTATTAGAGGCATCTATAAAAACCGCAAAAAATAGAAAAGCAAGAGGACTAGATGAATTACCATCAGAAATACTGAAACTCGTAGACAACAAAGGAAAGCAATCGCTTCTTTGTTTGTTTAATAAAATACATGAGATCGGAGTTATATCAACTGACTGCCTCCAGTCAAGTTTTGTAACGTTTCCCAAAAAAGTAATTCAAAGAATTACTCAGACTATAGAACCATTAGTTTAATGAGTGACGTCCTGAAGATTTTCCTTCTAGTAATACACGGTAGGATATTTGCAAAAATAAAAGAACAAATCAGCGAGACGCAATTTGGGTTCCGTAATAATCTTGAAACTAGAGAAGCATTATTCTGTATACAAGTGCTCGTTCAAAGGTGCAGAGATGTCGACCGTCCGATTTATATGTGGTTTATAGACTTTGAGAAAGCTTCTATAAAGTCAGACATGATAAGTTGATGAAAATGCTTCAATAAAATAGGCATCGACGACAAGGATCTTCGAATAATTAAAAATATTTATTGGCATCAACAGGCAAACATTAAGATTAACCAAAACGTGTCAGAAACAGTGCCTATTTGACGGTATGTAAGACATATCCTATACTCTGAGTACATCTTCAGGGATGCTCTTGATGGATTCGATGGCGGGATCAAAATAAATGGAGTGAACATTAATAACTTAAGATATGCAGACGACACTGTTCTGTTAGCCAAGGGTCTATAAGAATTACAGTCGTTGTGCGATGGGATTACTAGTACATGTGATGAGTATGGATTAAAGCTCAAGAGTTCAAAAACCAAATATATGATTGTCAGTAAACAACCAATAAATGCTTCTGTGATTACAGCTTACGGAGTTCCGCTTGAGCAAATAAACAACTTTACATACCTAGGCTCTAATTTTAACAGCAACTGGGATATGAGTAAAGAGCTCAAAATTCGTATAGAGAAAGCTAAAATGGTATTTTTCCGAATGAAGAAAATGTTATGTAGTCGAAACATCAATATAGATTTTGGGTTAAGGTTTACCAGATGCTACATATTCTCAAATTTATTGTATGGGATGGGAAGATGCACATTGACCGATACGCTATTGAAAAAATTGCAAGCCTTTGAAATGTGGGTGTACCGTAGATTATTACGCGTGAGTTGGGTTGACAGAGTTCGCAATTAAGAAATATTACATCTCCATAAATAACCGGAAATAATCGGAACTATTAAAATTGTAAAATTAGAATATTTCGCTCATATAATGCGACACCTCGAGCGATATGATGCTCTCCAATTAATTATACAGGGCAAAATAGAAAGAAGAAGAGGACCTGGGCGCAGAAGAACATCCTGGCTTCGTAATTTACGAGAATGGTTCAATACGACAAGTACGGCCTTGTTTAGAGCTCCTGATAACGAAGTGATAATAGCCAACGTTCGTTGAAGAACACGGCACACGAAGAAGTTTTCAAACCTCACTTATGGGGATCACTGTGTGGTTAGATTAAAACACAAAATTGAACATAATATACATAAACAAAATGATGAAAAATTCGTTAGAAATGTCTATGACGATAATATTGAAAACTACAGGACTTAGATTAAATACAAATTGGAATGCATTCTTTGTCACAATCCAAATAATATGTCCAATATATTAATAAACTATATTGTAAACAGTTAGCTGCAAAATTTTCCTTTAAAAATAAATAGCAAAAAAAGAAGAAAAAAAGAAAAATATATACACTAAAGAATAAAAAATAAAAAAATCACTTCGATTTTCTCTATAATCTAAGTAGAATGAACAATAACTACAAACATGATTATGTTGATTTTAGAAAACAATATGGGACAGTTTTAAAGTCGCAAATAATGGAACAAAACACTAAAAAGATTATACAGTCAGTTAATAAGCAAAAAACGGCCTCGGAACAATAAATTGAAATCGTAGTGTCTCTCAAAATATAAATAAAACTGAGGAATCAAATATTTTTTGTACTTCTATTACAGAACACACATTAACTGATAATAATATAGATGAATATTTAAATATGAGGATCGTTTAATAAGTAACGAGACAAATCGCTGTAGCTAAAAAACGATTTACTCAATCAATACAAAACGTTGTCTACTTTTCATCATAATCCCTAGCAACCCTTATAAAATTGTCTCATCATTCTTTTAATTCGTGTATATATATACTCATCATAAAAAGTAGAGCTCATTTTTAAAAATCATAAACAGTTTGAAATTGTAAAATAAATCATAAGATAAAATATTAACGTGCATAGACTGCTTTAGTGTATGTTATCTGACAGTTTTTGTGGAATAAAGGCAAAAAACAAAAAAAGTGAACAATACGAAAACTATTGTTTTATCAATTATGCTTTAAATTTAGTTGGCATAGAAATTTGTGGATAGTGACATTAACAAAATAAATTTGGATAAAAATGAGTAATTTAACACCGTACAAGCAGCCAAAATTGTGGCCTTAAGTGAAGATGACAGATCGCAGCAAGATATAGTCTAAGTTAAAGGCATTAATCAATCTAGTGTATAAAAAACATTAAGGACAAAGAAACTGGATGTTACAATAGAAGACTAGTTCCAATACGCCCAAGGTGTACCAACTGTGGAGATGACCCTTATTTATATCTACAGGCTCTACGAGAACATCATATTACAGCACGGCAACTTCAAAATGTACTCTCCAGAGTTCGTAATGTGAGAGTAAGCATTAATTCGGTTAGGTTAGGTTAGGTTAAGGGAAGTTGGAATTAGAGCCAGAATGCATGTTACTGCACCATTGTTAACCACAGCACACCATGTAGCACGTTTAAGGTTCGCAAGAGAACATGTTAATTGGAATGTAAACGACTGGACTAACATCCTGTTTACTGATGAATCCAGATTTTCAGATCCGATAGACGTATTCCAGTCTACAGACGCGAAGGTGAGCGATTTGCCCAGTACAACATAAGATCAGCCAGGAATTTTGGTGGTGGCTCCATTATGATATGGGGAGGCATTTGTTTTGAAGGTCGCACGGACTTGACCGTATTTCGTAAGGGATCTCTAACAGCTGATCGGTATATTAGAGGTTCTTGAAGAAAATGTGGTACCGTTTGTTCCCGTTATTGGAATGAATTTTGTACTTATGCATGATAATGCGCCTCCGGTTGTTACGAGAATAACAACGGAGTATATTGATGAAGTTAGTATTGAAGTTTTAGCATAGCCAGCAGTAAGTCCAGACTTAAACCCTATAGAGTCTGTTTGGGACTACCTAGAACGGCGTATACGAGCTCGTAATATTGATCCAGGCAACCTAGATGACTTAGAACACGCTTTAGTAGAAAAATGGGAAAATTTAGATATAGAGTTTATTAGGCATTTGATAAGAAGGCTTCCACAACGTATGAGAGCTGTCATTAGAGCCAGAGGTGACAATATAATTACTAAAAATCTTTTTTTTTGTTCTAAGATTTTTTTGTTACTTAAAATTTTTCTGTTTTTTTGCAATAAAAGTTATTTATGCACTTTTTCATAAATTTTTTATTTTAAATAACCAAAATGATTTTAAACTTCACGACGATTTATTTAAAAACCTTAAAAAAATATTTAGTAAAAATCCAATTATGCGATATTTTTTGTGAAGTTTATATATATATATATATATATATATGGCATATATGGCAAAAAATTCATCGGGGTGATCTCGTAGCAACTTTTGAACTTCTTTATTGGATCGAAAATGTTTCCCAAACAAATGGAAGTCCAATGGAGCGAGATCGTTGCTGTAGGGGGATGTGGAAGGATCTCCCAGCCCCGTTTTTGAAGTGTTTCTTTAATTAAATGTGCGGAGCGTGAGCGCGGGTTGTCATGAAACAAAATTACGCCTTTAGTCAAGAATCCATGACGTTTCATTCGAATGGCAGACCTTAATTTGTTTGTGAGCATATGACTGTAATACTGGCTGTTAATAGTTCATAGATCTTCAAGATAGTGACAATAAATAGGCCCCTGTAAATACTGTAAGCATGAATTAACCTGCAGACAGCTTGATTTTGAATTTTTTTGAAGTAGGAGTACCTGTATGCTTCCACTCAAGGCTTTGCCGCTTAGACTTTGGCTCAAAATAAGTGTAACCACGTTTCATCACTTGTTACGATTCTATTGAAAAATTCTTTTCAATTAAACATCGTTCTTTCAACTATTCACTGATCTGAAACCTGGTTTCTTTGTGGGCGTCCAACAGTTGTCGTGGAACCCATCTTACACAACTTTTCATCTACTGCAGCTTATACTGAGCACTTCTTTAGCTATCGGTTCAACAGTAATTAACCTATTGCCCTGAATTAACTCGTTTATGTGAGATTCGAGTGAGGAAGTTGGGGTTATGCTTACAAAATACTCTCGAACAGCTGATGAGAAACAAAGTACAAGAATGCCAACTTGAAGCACTGAAACTAATGTATTGGTTAAACAATCCGTTTCTGAGCTACATCGATTTGTCTCGTTACTTATTGAATATGAGATGGGTTTTAAACTCGGTTCTTTCTATCACAGGTCACTGAATCTGATATCCTGGATATAATATCGAGCCTAAGTAACTCTAAAACGAGAGACTATTATGAACTGAACAGCGATTTAAATTTATAAAAGATATCCTGCTACAACAGATTATACACTTAGTTAATAAGTGTTTTACTGATGGAGTTTTATGACCATTTTAGTAATATTTGTACATAATTTTAAAATTTGTTTTTCAATTTGTATGCATTATTGTAAACTATTTTAATTTACTTGTAATAGTTCTTACTGAGGAATGTATATAAATGTATATTTATCACAGAGAATGAATAAACTAAACTAAATAAGAGAAAAAACGATTTTCTTGCGTTGAAGTGAATGTACATTCTTTCATGTACGTTTTTTATTTATGAGTTTTTTGAAAAAAGTTATTTAAAAATGTGTTTATTTTAATAACTTCTAATTAGAAAAGTATTAGGAATCAACTTGTAAAAAATATTTCAAACTATAGTTTGAAACGGAACTGACCTTAGCAATTTTAGCATTTTTTGGCGTTCTTTTTTGTTTCGCTGGAGAATCGGCAGTCTCGTTCAACTCGACTTTTGTATGTAAAGCCTTAGGGCTCCACCGGGGACTCGCGACTTTAGGACTGCTCAATTTGGGACTAGTCAATTTAGCCAACTTAGGGCTCCTAATTTTAGGGCTCCTTGGGGCGTTTTTCATTGACTTTGTAATGGCCTGTTTAACGAGGCGATCTTGGGATTTAATTGTTTTCGCCTCTCTCTCAATTTCCTTATCGCCGCCAATACCAATTAGTTCCTTGAAAAAAGAGAAATTTTCAATGGTAAGACTTTTGTGTTTCAAATTTTCAGCTACTTCTCGCTTAGATCTAACCTTCTTTCCGTCAGGGGCATAGTAATATATATCTCCAATGCGGCCTTTGCTTTCGTCGTAAGTACCCCTCCATACTAGCTCTCGCTTCCATCCGAATTTAAAAGGTTTCGCATATTTCGGATCTGACAGGTCTGGAGCTACTTTTGTTCTATACAATGACGGACTAGATGTGCTAGATCTCGGACTTAAAACGTATTCTCTTATGGAAGAAGAATCCGTATCATTTCCGGAATCAAGTTTTTCTGCATTGCCGTTTTCGACCGAAGGTGGGTTCACAACTTTTTTAGGAGGCGATATTACAATGTCGCTGTATCTTTTGTTAGGAATTCTGGCTCTTTTGCCTTTTCCTAAAGGCTCTACGGTTCCAGATGGGTACAGGTCAACGTCTACTTCATCTAAAAAGTAAAAAAAAAATTACGTGAAAATTTCATCTAACATAATGATATAAGTGGACATTTACCAGGTAATATTTGCTCCGTTGTTGGGGAAATCCTTCTGTCAAAAGTTACGCTACATTTCTCTTATTAGAATGTAATAAACATAAAAGCTAGTGTGAATAAACTAAAGCGAAATCTTTTATTTCTGTATTAAATTCTAGCAAAACCTTTTACAATATTAGGAATAGCAAACAGACAGGGTAATAATATGTTTAAATGTTGGACTTTAAAATGGATCAGCAAAAGAATGAACCAATTCCAGTATCTCCTCTTCAAAAAGGAATTCAAAGAATTTATTGATAAACAAAAAAACACGATGGTCGTAGAACAGCAATAACACCAGCCCACGCTCGAATTGTTACTCTGGTTAAACCATCGGAAGTCATATCCATAAAACTGGCCTTCATTCTCGTCGATCAATTTAGTACCAGTAAATGCTTCCTGGATGTAATCTTTATTTTTGTTATTATATTTATTATCAATCAACCTTTTCAACCATCTTTTAGTTCAAATGAAAAGGTACTGTCGATTCTTCTAACAAAGGTTCTAAGGGTGACGTGCAATTTAGCTTGATTAATTGTTTTGTACTTTGTACCATGGTGCATCTGTGATCATATATGCAGTATTTTGGAATGACTTCTAACTATTTGATTTCTTTGAACATCTTGAAGATATATGCCATACATCCTGATTGGCTTTATAATAGTCTTGTAGATTAGTAATTTATTTTCCAACGTCAATTACGATTTTCTACAAGTAACCAGTGCAAGTCTTCTTTTATTCTAAGTTCAATTTGTTTGCGCTTCTAGTATGTTAATTCCAAGATATTTTTGCAGATATTCGGTTCTAGATATTTAAAGGATTTGTGTATTCTTAAGAAAAACTGCAATGTGCTGGTCTGTTTTTAGGGTGAATATGACTTGAATTTGGAATCGTTAATTTTTTTCTCTCCACATATGCAATGTTTATGTCATTTAGTTTTTGGGTAGCATTATGACGGTATTATCAGCAAATGTACCACTGGTGGTTACATTGTTTGTTGGTAGATCCGCTGTATATAACACATACAATACAGATCCAAGAACCTTTTCCTGCCATAAACCAGATTTAATTAGAATTGCACATTCTTTCGTTGATTCTCGTCACACCTTGTCATAGACTATAGCTAAATTTACCAAGTGAACCATTCTCAGAACCTGCTGAACAGTAAAGTATTCTTTTTTTAAATCTAAATTAGAAAGGTATTCATTCTAAATTAGACCTTCTAATTTAAATTGGCAGTTATTTATACAATCTTAATGGAAAAACTATAAACCAGTAGAAGGTAACTGACAACATTTTAAAAAATATATTTATTTAAAAAATTATAAGGTCCAGTTGATTCAAGAAATTAAAACCAAACAATCGTGTGTTACATTGTATGTTATTAATTGGGCCTTAAACTTTAGCTACGAAGCTCATTTAGAAATTGTTGGATAGGTAAACAAGCAGAATCACATAATATAGGGTGAGAAAAAACCAAAAGAAATACTGGACACCTGACTATAACCAGAAAAAAAGAAGCAGTTACCATGAATGTAGCTCGTTGCAAAACAACGTTAACAGATTATTTGTGGAATTAATTGGGAGATGTGGGAATCGAGAACATGTGGTTTCAACAGGATAGACCCACTTACTATACAGCGGATGAAACACCGAATTAAAATAGAGATTTGGCGATCAAATAATTTCCCAAAGAGCCTGACATTAATAAGCCACCTAAATCGTTTGACCTCACACCACTGAAGGGCTTTTTGAAGGAAAGAATTTATCCTAATAATTCTTAAAAGAGATAACATTACTCAAAAAATTGGAGAAATTGAAGAATGCATGCAAAAATATTATCGAATATTTCGGGAAAAGAATATCATGCCGAAGAAGCAGAGGGGGTCACTTGTTGGATATCATAACTGCAACATTTGTATTTCAAAATAAAATAATAATATTTAAAGTGTTTTATGTCTTATTAAATTAAATCGAAAAGTCAAATTTGGATACCCTTTTGTAGTAGTCTTCCGAGTATTTTAGATACAACTGGCTATAGGTTTATGGACATGTATTAAGAAACACCATTTATAAACATCTTCGGCCAGTAATTTAGACAAAATCCAGCATTCTCATTAAATTGAAAATAATAACCAATACCCAGCAATACATTTACATTGAAGTAAACAATATCAGGAATGATTTAATAAGTTGAAATCATTATCAATATTTTACAAAATTAGTTTTCTTGTGATTTACTATTAACATTATTTTATTACAATACATTTTATTTTAAGATTTTTGAACTAAAGACTATATACACAACCAAATTTATATGGGAATCAAACCTATTTCTTACAACAAAATGACTGCAAAAAAATTTTTAGTTAAAACATTCATAAATATGATGAACAGAATCGTTATTTAGCTCAATTTGTTCTGGCAAATCCGTCTTCTTTGCATTCACAGCTTAAAAGGCAATTTTTAGAAGTTTAAGAGTTATCGTTTCAAACTTCACGAGCGAAATTTGTTTACCAGAAGACAATTAAGAGTTATTTTGACAGAAGTAAATTAATCAACTGAAGTGGTGTAGTGAACATGTAAATTATACAATTGAATATTGGCAAACTGTGATGTTTTCAAATAAAACTAGAATCTGTCTAAATTCTGACAATCGCCGAATTTTAGTTTGAAGAAGTCAAGCAGCTCAACTACAGGCAACAAAATCAATCCCTACATATAAAGGAAGAAGCATGATGTTTTAGACTAGATTTGATATATCTTAATTTATATTTGTCAGAGCCTAGCCGGGCAAATGTTCGTTGATTTGGCGTTGGAGCCTGTCCTAAGAGTGGAGAGGGACTATAGGTCACTTTGTATTTATGCACAATAAGGTTCCTTCACATATGACATGAAGAGCCACAGAATTCCTTTGAACAGAAGGCATTAATAGTAGGTTTAGGTGTTTCAACCCAGAACATTGTGGGGCAACTTAAAAAAAAGAAGAATTAGAGATCATCACTGTGATGCAATATGAACTGATTCAATTCGCCTTAGAACAATGGGAAAACGTTATTTAGGAAGAGAATGACAATTTAATTAAAAGCATGCCCAGGCGCAAGGAGCAAAAGGTAGAAATACAGAATATTAATTAAGTTAAATTACTTTTATTCATTTTATTTTTCTGATTAATTACATTAAAAAATTAAATCACAATTGCTTTTTAGATATTAGCAAAAATATTTGGGGTATTATTTTAATGTCTTTTATTAAATTTTATAAACCCTAATAGTTTTATTCACCAGATTTATTACTGACCATACTCAACGAAATTTAGATAATTCCATATAAATTAAGTTGTGTGTATTATAATCTTTTAACCAATTTTAATGCTAATTTATTAAACGGCTTTGGGGTCATAAAATGAACCCGATAAAATAGTTTTTCAGGCACACCTGATATTATAGGGGCAATTTCAATTTGAGAAAAGTCATTAAATACAAAAGAAATGTATTTTGCTTAATATACGAAAATATGACAAAACACAACCACAAAATATGTTTATTTCGTTTTAATTCAGATACAATTTAGTATTAAATCTAGTCAAAACATCAAATAAAAACTTAATAGTGTTATAAAACACCAAAAATATGTTACCTTTTATCAACACTTGTAGTTCCTGTTCTTTCTCAATTTTACCAGATTCAAGGGATTTTAATTCAGATATTTTACGTTTCCTACCCTTTGGCACCTTTTCTTTGGGATTTTCGACTTCTTTTTTTTCTTCGTTCCTCTCAGTTACCTCCACTATGTCAATTTTATCTAGGACTGCATTTTTTGCTGTTGTATCTTCTAATGTATCTTTAACATTTTCCTGATTTACCGTTACTGAATCTTTCATTTCTGAAACTTTGGTATTCACAGATTCATCATTAATTTTTTCATCGGGACTACTTTCGCCTTCGATTATATCAGTCGAAACTTGTTGCAGACTCTCGGCTTGGTCATTTTGTACATCTTTTTTATTATCCGATTCGTTTTTATCTCCATTTAGGTTTGAAGGTTCTTCTATAGTAATATCAATATTAGCACTTGTTTCACTTTCGAAATTACTAGAAGATCTAGACCTTCCACGTAGTCTCTTAGAGTTCTCCATATTCGCACTAGTTTTTATGCAAAACTTTCCGTGTAAACTCAATGCGGTGAATATATATAATTCCACCTTTTACATCAAATGCGTCATTGCACTAATTTCACTTCTAATACAGCAACTCTTACATTTTAATGTAGCAAACATCAATAGCAATTTGGAACCAATGTTGTCTAATGCTTATGGTACACAATTTACTTCATTTATACAAAAAGGAAAACAAGTTTTGAAAAATCTAGCTGCTATACACACGTACAAACGACACAAGTTTGTCAAGCCAAGATGGCAGCATCATCGTTCATCATTCTGTCAAAAAAAAAGCGGCAATGCTTAAGTGTTAGGCATTTTTCCGCGTTATTCTTTAAAAGTAATTACTACAAGTATTTAATTAACTAGAAAAAAGTATTTAATTAACTAGGAAACGTATTCAAATACGCAACTTATGCAAGTTCGATTTATCTGATTACATATTTTTATGTCAAAAACAAATTTTAAATTTTTTGGAACAGCTTTCGATGTAATCTTATTTTAACTGAATAACTAATGATATATTAATGTGGTCATGATGTGGCCTTTTACAAATATGTGATCGGTTACTCTATAAAACGCGGTAAAAAATTAACCTAGGAATTTGTTAAAAATTATTTAAATATATGCCAAGAACAAAATGGAAACTCCAAATAATTTCGATTTTCCTTTTACTCCCTATAACATACAACTAGAATTTATGCAAAAACTCTACTACACACTAGAAAATAGTAAATTTGGAATTTTTGAAAGTCCTACAGGAACAGTAAGTATTTATAATCGTAAATTATAATAAAACTGGAATTAAAACATAATCATGAGCATAACGAACATTTTAACTATATGATAAAATAGTTTATTTGTAGACATATCCTAATAACAAAATTATTATGTTATAAAATCATAAAGGTGTTAGTGCATTACAATATTAATATAGTGAATACTCATTATAGTACTAGTATAATAAGGAACATTTACCATTGAGACCATAATATATATTCTGATAATTACTATGTGCTTAATATTTAACTAGGAAAATCTTCTTATTTTTTCTATTGATATCTGTTTTTTAGGGGAAATCATTAAGTATAATTTGTAGTGCTATAAAATGGTTAAAAGATCAACAAAAATATGAAAAGACAAAGTTATCTGAACAATTTTCAATTTTAACTCAAGAGAAATTAAAAATAACGGATTCTACAGATTGGATATCTACCCAATCAAAAGAAATAGAAATTAATTCCCAATTAATAGCTTTAAAACAGAAAGAGAAGAAAATGTTGGATTATGAAAAGAAACTAGAAAATATTATAAAGTTAAAAGATAACACAATTAAAAATAAATTAAAATATTTTAATAAAAGTAAAAAATTAGAGGAAGAAGTAGTTGAAAATGATAAAATTGAATTTGAAGATGACCTTCTGCCTAATGAAAATAAATCAGAATTAGATGATTTATCTGATGAAGAAGAGAAAAATGAATATGAACCCATAAAAGTACTTATATACCTATATGTATATTTCTTGTCTTAACTAATTAATTTATTTCAGATTTATATTTGTAGTAGAACACATTCCCAATTAAGCCAATTTTTGGGCGAAATAACCAAATCACCATTTGGAAAAAATATCAGAGTTGTATCATTAGCTTCAAGGCAAACAATGTGTATAAATACCAGTGTTTCGAATTTAAAAAGCATCGCTTTAATAAATGAAAGGTATGAAGATAACTTTTGATAATTTTTTTTATCGTTATTTGTGAACATAGTATCCTATTATAAATATCAAAAGATAAATTGTATTTATCTGAATTTCCACCATATTATTATTTTTTATCAAGATTATATTAAGTAACTAGCGAAATATGTACCTACACTTTATATTTTATACACAGGGTCTTTCATTGAAAAACTAAAACAGTGAAAAAAGGATGCTTGCTGGTTTTTTACAATAATTATAAAAATCTACAGGATGTTTAATTAATTTTGCTTTCCCCAGTGTGATGTTAGTCATAAATTCCGTGCATATTTTTTTTATCAAAAATGATTATAAAATAATCAACAGGAATGGAAAATAAAAAAAAACAATAAAATAGTTTATTAACATTTGAAAACAAGTGTCTTACAATGGCGCTCATATTGGTCATGGACATATAAACAAAAAATTTCTTTAATTCCTGAAAGTATAAAACACTTTCTTGAATGTTATTCAAAAAATGAAAACATAATTATCTCCAATAATCAATTTTTTTAATGGCTACGGTATTTGGATATATAAATCACGTGTTAAAAATTCATTTTAAAGATATTAGGCACGTTTTATTAAAAACGAAACGTGATTTGACAAATCATAATGTGATTCTACTACGTGTATGTGCAGTTCCTTATGAAACACCCTGTAAAACCGTTTACAAAACAGCAATTTCCTTCCCTAGTGTTTATATACAATGGGTTGAAAGTTTTATTGCCTATAATTCTTCATTACTTACTCTATATATAAAACATTTATTAAAAATAGCCTTTGTAGATGTTTAGATCTTCAAAAAAAATCAAACCAAATTAAAGACACAGAAGGAAAAGTAACAAAAAAATTAAAAACCTCGTGCAATTGTCCTTATTACAAACAATCGGCAATAGAAGAATTGACAAGTCATGCTATAGCAGAAATTCAAGATATTGAGGACTTAGTAGAAACAGGGAAAATACTGAGAGCGTGTCCTTATTACGCGTCTAGAAAAGCAGCTGAAGACGCTGAAATTGTACTTGTTCCTTATAACACGATATTACATAAAGCAACAAGGGATGCAAACGGGATTAAATTGAAAAATAATGTTATTATTATAGATGAAGCACATAATCTCCTAGAAGCTTTATCTCAAATGTATAATTCAGATTTAAAGTATGGACAAGTATTTCATGCTTTACAGCAATTAAAAGCCTATAGAGACAAGTTTAAATTGAGATTTACTTCAGAAAATTTGCTTAGTATTAATAAAATTGTATTTGTTGTTAACAAGTTATTAAAAATGTTGGGTAAGATTTAAAAAAAAAATTTGCGCAATTATTTAATAATGTATTTTCAGAAACACAATGTGGAAGTGATGGTACATTAATTTTTACTACAACAAATTTTGTATTAGATGCGGAAATTGACCAACATAATATGTTCGAATTAATAAAATTTTGCAAAGAATCTCGTTTAGCACAAAAAGTAAGTACAGAAAAATATTTTTAGATCACTCTGTACATTTTGAATGATTGGATCATCGTGTTTAAAAATTTGGTGTTAAGACCCAACGATACCGCATGAAATCGTAAATTCCAAATATTTCGAAAACGAATTGAGATAATGACATGATTATAAAACTGAAAAATGAAGATTTTAGAAGGGACGTATTCCTTTTTTTTTATATTTTTAAGTACCTGACATAATGACAAAAAAACTATCAAAGCAAAAAAAAAAAGAAATACGTTCCTCCCTTCATGCAGACTTTTTAAATTTTAATGCAACTTTTTTCATTTCAATCGTTTGGCAGTAAAACGATATTCAAACACTGAAAAAAGTTAGTCTGTAGATTACGTATATACACTAGAAATATACAAATTGAATTACTATTTGTATAATACCATTTGCGGAAATTATAAACGACTTGAGTCAAACTTGAGTAATCAATAATCATGGAGCATACTTACACCAAGAATGACAAAAGTTACAATACACGTTGTATACACGAATGAGTTAGCGGAAAAATATTTTACTATATACTCAATTATTCAAAATTCAAAATGACAATATATTAGCGAATATAAAAACTTTTTCGGAAGTATATACATAAGAGGTTACTTTTTTCGATAAAACTTTTCATGAAAATGTATGAAACAATTTTCAGACGAAATCATGTTTTAATTGTTAATTGAATTTGACTGGAAAAAGCCGGCAAAAATTTGTATACATTTTTATTCGTTTGTGCGGCAAAAAAATTAAATATTCTAGTGGAAAAGCTATGTTGCCAAACCAATTTTGTCGAAATCGTATTCGTTTCTCTTTTTGTTTCATGTAATCAAATCGGAAGAAAGGAGACGTGTTTATAGTTAGTGTCTTTGTAGGTCTATAAGGAGACAAATGTTTTCAGTCGGAAAAAGTTACTTGATGATGTTGGCTCTTAAGATAATCCATTCATTTAAAAGTTACAAGGGCGATTCAAAAATATGTTCCCTAGAGCTCTAAATTTTGTTTTAGATAAGAAGTTATGCAATGAAATATCCAATAGAAGAGTCTAAACCAAAGGAAAAGTCTGGTTTAGAAGGCGTTAGAGCATTTTTAGGAACTATACAAAAAAACACTCCGAAAACTAAAATCCAATTAAATAATAGTAATTTAAAGATAGCTCCCGATACAAAACCTGATAATATAATGAAACCGAAAGAAATTGTACCTCCTGTTAGCAACCCTCTATTAGCTATAATTTCTTTTTTAGAATGTTTGACATATTCATATGAAGATGGTAGAATTTTAGTAACAAAATCTAAGGTACAAATAAATTGCAAGTTTCAATTTTTGCTTCTGAAACCTTCCCAACATTTCACAGAGATTATTAAAGATGGTAAGTATAATTTACAGTACTAAATTATGAAAACATTATTACTGTGTACAGTAGGAGAAATTTTTCTGGGATTTCATTTGTTTTTCATAGTAAAAATTTCTGGTAGTGTAAAATAAGTGATTTAAGGAAACAATTGGAATTGTTTAAAATTGATTAAAAAAATAAACAGAAAAACTATTAATTTTAGCTAGGGCTGTTATTGTTGCTGGTGGAACTATGTCCCCAATGACTGAATTTAGAGATAGATTATTTATAAATGCAGGAGCGACACCAGATAAAATTGTAGAATTTTCTTGTGACCATATCATACCTCCTGAAAATATATTACCTATAATTGTCACTAAAGGTCTCAATAATGAAAATCTTTTGTTTAATTATCAAAAGAGAATGACAATGGTAAGTAAAAAAATATTTATTTTTAATAATTAACCCTTTTTTTTTTTTAGACAAAAAGCATTAAAAATATTCTAGTAGACACTTGTAAAATTATTCCTGGTGGTATAGTCGTATTTTTTCCGTCCTATGATTATGAAAATTTTATATGGCAGCAGCTACAAGGCGTTAATTTTGGTAGAGAAGTCTTTAGAGAACCCAAGACTTCATCAAACGTCGAAACTATTTTAGAACAATACGCTAAAACCATAAAAAAATCTAGTAGCAAAGGAGCGTTACTATTTAGCGTTGTTGGTAAATAATTTATAATATATAAAGTATCCAGAATTTGTCAAGGCCCAACAATTTTTTATAGTGAATTTAAACATTATAATAGGGCCACAAAACACTTATTGCGTAGCATTTTTGAAAAATTATTGTTTTAGGGGGAAAATTGAGCGAAGGGTTAAATTTTAATGATGATTTAGGTCGCTGTGTAGTCGTTATTGGCATGCCATATTCCAATATTACCGCAGCAGATTTAAAAGAAAAAATGAGCTACTTGGATAAAACTGAGGTATATGAATAAACAACAAAATATACAGGGTATCGAATTTTTTTCAACTACACAAACATTAAAAAGTGATCATTGGATTTCGAAAAATAATCAAAATTATAATCATCGGTTTTATGAAAGAAAGAAAACAATTTTTCCGCCATGTATATTAAGTGTTCCAATTCATAATTCGAACATACAAGGTTGCTAAAATTTCTGGAATATCTGGAAAACTGTCTACATAGCTTTTTCGAATGTATCGATTTCACTATATGGATTGTTGCGAATTTTGCAATGGGATTATGAACTTTAGACCATTTTCCAAATATTCCATATATTCCAACAACCATGTATAGTACATAACTAATATCTTTTTATTAAATTTAAGGGGGTAGGGGCAGGTAAAATATTTTACGAAAACCAGTGCATGAAAGCTGTGAATCAATGTATAGGCAGGGCAGTAAGACACAAAAATGATTACGCTACAGTTTTATTGCTGGATCAGAGGTATGCCAGAGAGAACACATCGAATTCCTTACCAAAATGGATAAAGAAGTCATTAAAAATTTGCAGCCATACAGATGCTGTCGATAATATAGCAAATTTTTTTAAAGTAAAACATAAACAATAAACATTTTTATTTATAAATATATCTTTTTAAAACTATTATTTATTATCATTAATAATTTCAATTCTTTGACGTTTTTTATAATGTTCAATTTTCTCCTCTAAACTATCACAAGTTTGTCTTCCTAAAAGTGGTACATAATTTTTGTGTTGTAAATTTTGCAAATTTTTACTTAAACATTTTTCTTTAATATTTCCTGTTACTTTGTCCCTTATATGCTGTACAGACTTCACCATATCCTTTACCATATATTCCCTAAAAATACATTATATTATTTTTGTTTATTATATTGAAATAATCTTACTTAATTGCATGAAATGTCCAAGCAGTATTTAATTTTTCTATTACTTGGTTTAAAACGTTACTATCATAACACCAAGTAATATTATCATAGTCACAATAGTGTAAATTTAATGGTACCTCACTTGCCATTGAATATTCAGGTTTTCTAAAATTAAAATCTGAATTAATGTGGATACATAATTAAAACCTTCCTCTTATTATAAACAATTTTCTAACGTTGACAGGTGATGCCCTCACTAAGAAAAAACGCATAGAGTTCAAAGATTTAACATTAAGAGATTTGGTATTAAAATATTAATTACCTTGGATGTTTTTCTACATTTAGTAATTCCTCAACAACATCTGGTTTTTCTTTCCCCTGTCCAATTAAAAATAAAACGCCCATTATGCATCTAATTTGGTGCCATAAAAATGCTTTCGCTTCAATTACTACAAGGCACATATCATACGCTAAAAATGTATAATAAAATAAAATATTTGCCAAATAAAGCACGAAAATGTACTTTAACTTACCACTTCCATGTTTATCAATTTTCTCAATATCAATCATTATAATATTCCTTAAAAACTCTACAACGCCATTACCCACATCCATTTTACAAAAATTTCTAAAATCGTGAGTACCAATTAATTTTTGTGATGCTTCTTTCATTTTCTATAAAAAATTTTAATTATAAACATTGAAATTTTCTAAATAAAATTCCTAATACCTCCAAATTTAAATCCCCTTTAGGAAAATAATACTTATAAGTTCTTGAATTACAATCAAACCTAGCACTAAAATTATCATCAACAGGACTCCAAGCAACGCACTGTATGTCATTTGGTAAAACTCTATTTAAAATCTTGCAATAATCATCTTTAATTGTTCTTAAATTTATCGAGATTACTTGTCCAAAAGAACTTACTCCCTTATCAGTGCGGCCACATCTGTGATAATTTGAAGAAGCCCTATCTTTAATGAGTTTAGTTTTTAATAAAGCTTCGAATAAATGATGTTCTATTGTGTTTGTGGTGTCTTCTTGTACAACATACCCGTTGTAATTCCATCCTAAGTACAAGAATTGTAAAGCTATATGCTGAAATGTACATCTAAACACATTCAATAAATATTGAAATTTTCTAAGAAAAAAATTGAATAGTTAAAAATAAATTAAAGAAGCGAATAAGAAAGGATTAGAAATGAATGCCAAGAAAACAAAATACGTGAAAATAAGTAATAGAAATAAAACAAAGAATAAAGAGTTATAAAAATTTAGGAGAACACTAATTTGAAGAGGTAATAAGCTTTAAGTATTTTGGTACAATTATAACAAAAGTATGGAAATTAATGAAAAGAATTCAATCCAGATATAATGGTTATTACAGATATAGAGACAATGAATATCAAAAAGATAAGTAATAGCTGAAGCTATGAGGCTTGCAAATAAAGAAAAAAAATTCGGGAATTTAAGACGAAAATAATAATAAGAATATTAGGCCCAAAGGGAACAGACAATGAACATAAATATAGAAGACAGTGAACATAGAAATATTAAACAAATGGAAAGAAGATATAGTTAAAGTAGTAAAATTAAAAAGAATTAGATAGTATGGTCATATAAAAAGAAAGACAAAGGATGAAGTTATAAATATACAAAATTATAGAAACCACAAAGTAATAGATCAAAGATATGGTGAGAGAACCAAGTAATCAGGACATAAAAAACACGAATAAATGATTGGAGAGATAAAATGAAAAATTGTAAAAAAGTAGTTAACGACTAAAAAGGCATAACAGCTTATAAGAAAAAAGCAAAAAAGCATGAAAAGGCGGAGGGGAGCGAAGATTCACTTCAAGTCAGAAGAGCTCAATGGATAAGTGGCTCTAATTATAGTCTTGTATTATTATTATTAGTTTAAAAAGTATGAAAGTAAAAAAAATATGTCACTTAAGCATTTTAATGATTGGTTTAAAAAACTTACTTTGAGAAATCAAATGATTTTGAATGTTTGCGTGAAGATGTATCTGCTTTTGTATTTTTTGATAGTAAATTCTTAAGTTGAATATTATGGGCCGAGAGAGATTTTATTTTTTCAATAAGTTCCTGAAATAAATCTTGAAATTATACATATGTAAAAATAAAAAAATGTAGAACTCGCCTCTCTTGTATAATTTTCAAAATTTTCACTTTCGTCAATTTTAGTCGATTTTTTTATTTTCACTCTTTGGTTCATTATTTTTGTTTATATAAATTATGTAAAAAATAAATTGTTTTATATAAATGTGTATTTTTAAATTATAGGAACATCAAAAGAGAGGTTAATTCTTTCTTCTGACAAAATAGCATGTGACTTCTTGAATCTTGAAACACTTAAGTGAACTATAATACTACACGGTGATTTATATATTTCCTCCGAGGGATTCTAATAAAATATTTTAAATTTAATAATGTAAAAATATACCTCTAAAATTTAAATTGATTTTGAAAAGTAAATTAAAATAGGAGTAAACGGTGTAGGTGTCTAGTGTAGATTAAATAAACGCAGAAACTAGTTACTACATTAGTCAAAAGGTACTCTAACTGTTTGAAAAAAACTCAATATTCACTAATGTTTTTAATTAATTATCAAATTTTATTAACTCTTTTCCATTTTTATTTGTTAATACTCTTTATCCTAAAGAGAGACAAATTGTTTTTGTTTTTATTTTTTAATGAAGTTTGTGATTTGACGAATGTCGTATTTGTCAGTCAGCTGACTTATCTTGTGACAAGTCGTGAATTTTGAAGATAATCGTCGATCTCTTGATAGTTGAGTGGGTGAGGTTCTAAGAGATACAAGTAAGTTTTACAGTTTCTACAAGTAATTGTTTATTAAAATTATAAGTGAATACTAAAAAATGAACTCCTAACTTCAATAATTTATTAGGGAACTTTATTGAATTATATATTTTGACGTATAGTATTGATTTTTGGATGATATTAAACTTGTATGTAACCATGTCTAAAATATTCCCTGAATTATATATTACTTTACATTTAAGAAGTTTTATATTTGTAGCAAATCTAAAAGATGAAAATGTATGCTGTTTTAATTATTAAGTGACATTTTTACGGAAAAATATAAACTTAAAAGGCGTAGTCTGTAAAAATCTGTCACATGTACCACTGTATTATAGGAGCGGCACGTATATTTTTCCCAGTGTCTTATCAAATTTCATAGAGGTCGGCAGTGCGCTTATCTGAAATAGTGACACGGACTAAAATTTTCGATTTCTCACGTGACTTGTTTATTATTAAAAATTTACTTGTACAAATCGTTTATTTCAGCAGAATGATTATTTTTTAATCGATATTTAATAACTTTCAGTTAATTAATCCAGTCCTTTTTGTAGAACATCCACGAAAATGTCAAAACTAAGGGTTGGTGATGAAGAAAAAGAGGGACAGTATGGATATGTCCATGCTGTTTCTGGTCCAGGTAGGTAATTTTCACAAAAAATAAACGCAGTATATGTTAAGTCTATATATTTTTTAGTCGTTACTGCTGAAAAAATGTCTGGATCTGCTATGTACGAATTGGTCCGTGTAGGTTACTATGAGCTAGTAGGAGAAATTATTCGTTTAGAAGGTGATATGGCAACTATTCAGGTGAGTTTTTTCACAAAAAAAAATTTAATATAGAATATTTTTATCAGGGGCGTAGCTAGCTCCCTATCAGCCATGTCAATGACATGGGATCCCCAAGCTACAAATCCCCAGTGTAAGCACAAAATTTCGTAAAAAGGACCCCCCAGAACATTTTATGCAAGGCCCATTTAGAACTAGCTATGCCACTGATTTTTATCGTTGGTTCATAAAATATTAGCCTTGTATTTGGATAAAATTTTATTTTTTATTAACTTATATTTTAAATCTGTAACTTAATATTCTTAGTATTTAGTTTTGAAAGTATATCTTTAGCCACACATGCTTTCACAGTGAATAAACATAATAATATAATAATGTAAAAAGTACTAAACAATTCATTCATCATATTCTTATATAATCTTATTTTTTCTACCTTGTGATGAAAAGCTAGTATGGATAGTACCCACTTTATTATTCTGAATTCCTCGTTATGTATTAACTCTTTTTACATTACTAGTACTTGAAATAGGGGCGAAATCTAGCTTTCTTACAATAACTTTTGATTTTGATTCAGAATATATTCAGAAGTTTTATCCAAATTAGTTTTTTTTTTTTTCAAGATGTAACGCTACGTTATTCTTATGTGTTAAAGCTCTACTGATCATCAAGGCCACTGTTAATATTTTAGATCTATTCCAGTTTTTCGCTGTTTCCTTCTAATTTCTTCTATATTTTGTTTTAATGCTTGAAAGTGTGTCGTACTTAACCACCTTACTTTCATTTTACCTCCTTCGCATTTCCATAAAGGTATTTTTGCATTATTCCAGTCTTTCATTTATGTTACGCAACTCAATCAACTTGAGTTATTTTATTATGCCCTTTATTTCTTTGATCTTTTTATCCTATTTATTAGTACTACATGCCCTGATTGTACTGTATACATAAGCATAGATCTTCTACCTTCATTCTTTGTTTTGCTAATGTATTATTCCATTACCGGTTTTTAATCTATTTATCTCCTTAATTTTTGTGCTATTATATTAATTTGTTACAATATATATTTTTATCTTCGCGTATCAAAACTACAACAAAAAACCTTTGTAGGTATATGAAGAAACCTCTGGTGTAACTGTAGGCGATCCTGTATTAAGAACTGGTAAACCGTTATCAGTAGAACTTGGACCAGGTATTATGGGATCTATTTTTGATGGTATCCAACGTCCGTTAAAAGATATTAACGATCTAACACAAAGTATTTACATCCCTAAGGGTGTGAACGTTCCCGCTTTATCTAGAACAGCAAAATGGGACTTTGCACCTATAAATATCAAGGTAATAAATTCAGTTTTTTAGATGTGATAACGAGATAGTCAATTATAATTAGTTATAACTTCGTTTTGATGTTGACATTTGTTTGTATTAAAAAAAAATGAATCAATTTGTTTTTTTTATCGAGAAATGTGTACAGTTTCAAGATTCGTATTTTTAAATTACTATTTATATTTGAGAATAACATTTGTAACTTTTTTCTAGCTTTGGCAGATTATATCATATGACAATTAAAATTTGTCCCCTTAGTTGGAAAATGTCAAGTGTCATGTGTTGTTCTATTATCTGATTTCCACTTATTTTGTTAACTGAGCCTCTTCATACAAATTTAGTATTATAGTTGTAAAATAATTTAATAAAAGCATTATTTTTGTTATTTTCGCAGATGGGTTCTCACTTAACTGGTGGTGATATCTATGGTATCGTTCACGAGAATACTCTTGTCAAGCACAAAATGATCCTGCCACCAAAGGCTAAAGGTACCGTAACGTACATTGCCGAGCCAGGAAATTATACAGTTGACGTAAGTTCTTTATAATCTTATTTTGTTGTATTTCGTTTAAATTTTTTCGCTTATTTTTATTTAGGAAGTTGTGTTAGAAACAGAATTTGACGGTGAACGCTCAAAATATACCATGTTGCAAGTGTGGCCTGTACGTCAAGCCAGACCTGTTAGTGAAAAATTGCCGGCTAATCACCCGTTGCTCACGGGACAACGTGTATTAGATGCACTTTTCCCGTAAGTACAAAGAAAATAACGAAATTTTGTTATTTATTTCCATTAATTTTTTTAGATGTGTACAGGGTGGTACTACCGCTATTCCAGGTGCCTTCGGTTGTGGAAAAACTGTAATTTCCCAATCACTTTCCAAATACTCTAATTCCGATGTTATTATCTATGTCGGTTGTGGAGAAAGAGGTATTTTTTTAAGAATACTTCATTTTAAAACAAGAATCATCACATTTTTCATTATTTCTGTAATTACGAATTATATAATTACGTCATATTACATAATGCGATTTTTTGACATAATCCAATGGCTTTTTAAACCACTATTTACACACAATCACCACTTCACTAGAATCGGTTTTTATCGAATAACTGCAATTGGTCAAAAATAATATACGTCACTTTTTATCATACAACTGCTCATTTTCTCAAAGGACTAAACAATTAAAATAGCTCCACTTTTTGATCCCACAACGATGACTTTAATTTACAATATCAATAGATTTTTACGTGACTTTATCGCAGGAAAGCAACTGTCTATCAAACAAATGCGACTTAGAATTGTACGACATTTTATCGCCTGTTAAAAACTTTACAACTTCCACACAATTGAGAGTTGCCTAAAATAGTAGGCAGTTTTATTGCATGACAACTTTTTATCATACAACTGCAACTTTTTATTACACAGTCGAGGCTTATTAGAATGTGACTTTTTATTCCGACAAATCGGTTTTTCATCGCATTTGTAATTCTTTGATAAATTTAAAATGTTTTTAAATTGTTTCAATCCTTACTTTGTGGAATTTATCCATAATAAATATAAAAAGATAATTTATACTAATCTGAATTTTCATGTATTCCAAAGCTTTTTGAATGATATATTCTTGACTAAGGTTTCGCCTATCTAGCATTGTCATGAGTCACATAAGATTGACAGATTTTTTATATAAGTATAAGTAACTTCATACCATAAATAGTTTAACCAATTATTATCAAGCAATATGTACAATAATATTCTTTTTCTAAAAATTTTTGGTTATATATGTATTTAGTCCAAAAGGTAATCTAAAATATTTGAACTTCCCAAATTTAATTGTCCATTCAATACCATATACTGAGGACATTTTAAATATTTATTTATTTCATATTCTTCCAAAAAATCAACTTGTTCTTTCTTGTCACTAATATGAAGTACCTTCACTTAACAACACAATTGAAACAACAGAAATACCTAAAATATCATCAGTATGTTGTATTGAATGAACAATCAAACCTGGGAACTTCAATTAGTTTAGATTGCCTTTTGTACTAAATACTATATAATAACCAAAAATTTATAGGAAAAGAAGAATATTATTGTACATATTGCTTGATAATAATTGGCTGAAATGTTTATGGTATGAAGTTACTTACGCATATAAAAAATCTGTCAATCTTATGTCACTCTTGACAATTCTAGATAGGCGAAACCTTGGTTGAGAAAATAGAATTTAAAAAGCTTGTAATACTGTGAAAATTTACATAAGTACAATTTATCTTTTTATATTTATTAAGTTGTTTTGTGCAAATTTCATTTTTCATTGCGCCTCTATTAATTTTCCTCCTATTTTTTAGGTAACGAAATGTCTGAAGTACTTCGGGACTTCCCTGAACTGTCTGTAGAAATCGACGGTCACACTGAATCTATTATGAAACGTACAGCTTTAGTAGCTAACACTTCTAACATGCCTGTGGCGGCTCGTGAAGCTTCCATCTACACCGGTATCACCCTTTCTGAGTATTTCCGTGACATGGGTTACAACGTATCCATGATGGCCGATTCGACATCACGTTGGGCCGAAGCTTTGAGAGAAATCTCCGGTCGTTTGGCTGAAATGCCCGCCGATTCGGGTTACCCCGCTTATTTGGGTGCCCGTCTGGCCTCTTTCTACGAACGTGCTGGTCGCGTTAAGTGCTTGGGTAACCCAGACAGAGAAGGATCCGTATCTATCGTCGGTGCCGTATCACCGCCTGGTGGGGATTTCTCAGATCCCGTTACTTCGGCTACGCTTGGTAAGAAAATATTTGGTGCAATATTGCCGGAATTTAAGTTGGAAAGAATACATTTAATTTTCATTCCAGGTATTGTACAGGTGTTCTGGGGTTTGGACAAGAAACTCGCACAACGTAAGCATTTCCCCTCTGTAGACTGGCTCAGCTCATATTCCAAATATTTGAGAGCCCTTGACGACTTCTATGACAAAAACTTTGCTGAATTCATCCCTCTTAGGACCAAAGTCAAAGAAATCCTTCAAGTAAGTCCAGTAACTGAAATTTTATCACATATTTCATTATTTTATCTTTCGGTACTTGTTATATAGGTTCTTTAGGAAGTACATAAGTGAAAATTCTAATACAGACAAGCAGAAATTGCAGGTTATTAGTAAAAATTCCGAGGTACAATTTGTATTTCTTACTTAACATAAAATTCTAAGTTACAATTTAAATTTCTAGTATAGGTATCTATACTGTTATGAAATGTTTTAGGAAGAAGACGATCTTACCGAAATTGTGCAGCTGGTAGGTAAAGCCTCATTGGCCGAAGCCGACAAAATTACATTGGAAATCGCTAAATTGTTAAAAGAAGATTTCCTGCAACAGAACTCGTATTCCTCCTATGACAGATTTTGTCCGTTTTACAAAACAGTCGGCATGTTGAAGAACATGATCGGCATGTACGATATGGCGCGACACGCTGTAGAAACGACGGCCCAATCCGAGAATAAAATTACATGGAACGTAATCAGGGATTCTATGAGCAATATCTTGTACCAATTGAGCAGTATGAAGTTCAAAGATCCAGTCAAAGACGGCGAAGCGAAGATCAAAGCAGATTTTGATCAACTGTATGAGGATATCCAACAGGCGTTCAGAAATTTAGAAGATTAAATATTTTTCAGCAGAGTAAGTTTTTAAACAAGTATATAGGATATTTATCAAAAATAAAACAGATAATTAAGATAAGAAGAATAAGGCCTCTATCCCTCCCCTTTTTTTTTAAATAATGGACCGTACTAGTAATAAGGGCGGTTTTATCCCCTTTTTGATATTATGATGTATAAATAAACCATGTAAATTGTTGAATGTTTGTATAGTTCTTTTTTTTCTTTATAAGGTGAGGGTACAGTGCTTATTAATATTTAAAAATTATTCCTGTCATTCCAATTTACTCTTAAGTTTACTTTTTCCTTCTTTTTCATATTTTTTTTAAAGAACAGGTGCTTAATATCATTTATATATTCAGTATTAATTGATTGTTTAACCGTTTTTGGAGTTGTTTTTATTTTATCCTACAATCTGTTGTATAATATATTCACCTTTTTAAAAATTATATCTAATTGTACAGTTTATCGTAAAATAAAAATATGTATCTTATTACATGGAGTAGATTGTTAGTACCGATATGTGTAGTGCAAATTGTTCTTTTCTGAACAAAGTAAATGCATTATTGTTGTTTTTTGGTTTTGTTTTATTTTCCTCTCTAGAGCTACGTTGCTTGTCCAGGTCGAAATTCCCAAGTTACAAGTAAAAATGTCCTTACCTATTCCTTTAAGTCCATAATATTTTTCTCTTTTGTTCCTCTTTAAAAACAGTTACAAGCGAAAATTTTAAATTAAAGACAAAAATTTGAGTTACAAGCAAAATCTCAGAATTGCATACCAAAATTCATGTTACAATATTGAATTAAACGCGAAAATTTCAAGTTGCAAGCGAAAATTTTAAAATAAACGATAAAAATTCGAGTTACAAGCAAAAATTAGAAAGTACAGACTAAAATAAAGAGTTTCAAGTTAAAATATCGAATTAAACCCGGCTGACATTGAAGTTGTCATAATTGGAAACAAATTTATTGTAGTTTAAGCACATTCTGTAAAGACCCTTTGCCGGTAGTTGATTCTACATTGCCTTATAAAGAATAGCTGAGTATGTCGTGTTTTTCGAATGGCCGTCAGGAAATGTATATTGTCCAGAGTGGTGTCGCAGGAAATCAGACCATTGAGCAATTTAAAAAGAGAACAAGAAGAGATTGTTTCCTTCTATCTTCGAGTGTTTGCATGCCACATAAAAGTAACTGAGATTCTAAGTAAATGTGCTGGTATGGAAAACGAAATTTGTGGAGGAGATAGTTTACAAACTTTCGTTGCACTCGTTCAATCCTGATGATATGGCATGTGTAGATGGACAGCCAGATTATAGCACAATATTTTAGAATGGTCCGTACCAAACAGCTGTAAAGAGCCATGTTAGCTTTGGTATCGTGCACGTGTCGTGTGTGACGTTTAATGAAACCAAGCATCTTGAAAGCGTTACATACAACGGAATCGAGGTGCTGGTTGAATGTGAGATGCGTGTCAAAGATTACACCCAGGTCATTAATGCAGGAGACACTTTCAAAGGGAATATCATTAAGTCTGTAAACGTTTTTTGTAGTGATGAGGGACCTTGTAAAATTAATCGTGGCACACTTACTGACATTAAAAGACAGACGATTGGCTTTACACCATTTAATAAAGCTGTCCAAATCTGATTGTAGGGCGGAGCTGTCTTAGGTCGTTGTGCTAAAACTTAAGATCAGCGAACAGTAGACAGTTACTGTTTAAGAAGCATTTTATACATCGTTTATGTATAATAGAAATAGTACTGGACCAATGTGCGACCCTTGAGGAATACCTGATGTCACTAGGGTATCCCTGGAAACTGAGTTTTGAACCTAGACCCGTTAAGAGCGACCTGTTAAATAAGAGCTGAGTTTGTGGATTAGTAAATTATGACAAACGCTGTTCAATGCTTTGAACAGATCTGTATAGATAGCATCTACTTGATAGCCAACTTCGAGTGATGATATTAAGTAATCCTGGTAAATAGGAAGGTTTGTTGAACTTGAACGACTTTGATAAGACCCATGCTAGTGCAGAGATGTCATTTTTATAAGTGGCGAATATTTCATAATTCGAATAATTTTGGTATTGTGGAAATTAAAGAGATGCCTCTGTAATTTTTGATGTCAGATTTGTAGCCTTTCTTCTAGATTGGAACTAATGTAGAAAATTTCCAGTTTGAAGGAAAAGTGCCGCAGTCAAATGATTTTTGGAAAATGAGACTCATGAGAAAAGATAGTGTTTTGGTCTGTAAGCGACTTGGTTGACCTAACAGAAAAGAAGATAAGAAGCGAAGGGTGTAAGGGACCAATTTGTTATAAAGTCACATTCTTGACAAGACAGCGAAACGAGATCGCGCTGCTAAGAATTAAAAACAACATTTATTTGGCCGAGTTCAAGAGAGATGGCGGAAGCTAGTTGTAGTTTAGTAGATATAACGTTATCGCCTTCAGGCCTCCATTCAACGAATGGGAGGTTGAAATCACCACTTACAATGAATTTGTGATTATTACATTTGTTGCGAACGGATTCACACATACCAGCAAAAGACAAATAACAGTCCAGTGCTGAATTTAGAGGAATGTATACACATCCAAAATTTTACGTTGGTGTTGTTTATTTTAGTCTTTACCCAAGTATCTTCATACTGTGATGAAAATGGGGTGCAAATAGAAGTACAGTAAATGGAAGATGAAATTGCTATAAGAGACCCACCACCACGAATGCAACTGAGTAGCGCATAGTTTCTGTCCTTCGGAAAACGGTATAATTATTAGCAAAGAATTCGAACCAAAATATGGCGATAGGATCAAATATACCTTAATAAAATATTTCTATGTAATAAGATATAAATTTATTTGAAATCCCCTTCTGTGACTGTTCAATTGCGTTTTTCTAGAAAACGGGTGAAATTATTGTGTTTAAACAAAAGTACCAATATTACGTAGAAATTATGTTTACATCATATTTTCTAATCTAAATCACTAAAAAGTTTCGTCACTTAATTTCATTATCCTGAATCATTCACGTGGCGCCCCCTGTAACAAAATGTAAAATAATACATTTCAATAGTTTGAAGTCGTCATGGCTATAAAATGTGGTTGGGTGTTAGAATCAGTTTGGTCAGAGATAGAATCAGAATTCATTATAGATTGCCGAGATGTCGAGATCTATACTGAATAAGCCGAAAAAGTTCTTCCTTTTGTCGAATATTGAGCAACCCATTTTGATTTACAACTTTCGATGGAATAGTGTAAATGATCCTGTTGACGGATGAGATGTATGTCAGAATCATACTCCTAAATAATTTTGTCGAATTCACATAAATTAACGGAAATATTCTCCTTATTAAAATTAAAAAAAATTGTATTGTTAAATAAAGTTTATTACCTTAATTATGTATATGTATATATATGTAAAGAATATGATAAAAATAATACATTTAAAAAAGTATATAAATACATTTACCATTTAAAAGCATTACATAAAATCAAAGTTACCAACTTCATCAAAAGTATTCTGCTGAGCGCCAGACTGATTGGACATAGGCTGTCCCATTTGCGTTCTAGGCCCATTTCCGCCCATTTGTTGGACGTTCATTAGTTGTCTATATTGGGGTTGCTGAAAAAAAAAACATTGTTCATTTGTATTTTATTTCCGCTGTGACTTTTGACAAGATTATAAATTAATTCTAGATGTTTAGTAAACTGAATTACCTGTTGAAGAAGATGCCTCAGTCCAGGATTATTCGACATAGCGGGCCTCATGAGTCGCTGTTGGGGTTGAGTCGTAGCAGCCTGCGGATTTCCTTGAACACCTTGTGTTGCAATTTGTTGTCTTTGTTGCTAAACCAAAAATACAGGCTGAATATACTAATGTGTTAGTTAATAATAAAGATAATTTAGATCCATTAGAACAGGCTGGAATTTATAAAATACATTTCAATTGCGGTGCTATATAAATCGGTAGAACTTTAAGAAATTTAAAAACTGGTTTAAAAGAATATCAAAGGGCTCTAAACGCCAACTCTACATCATTCTCTCGTTTCGCAAACCATTTAATAGATACTGGACACGATTTCGACCCTAAAACAGGTTTGAGTTTACACCGTACAAATAATAGGTTCCCCTTGAACAATTTAGAAATTTGTAAACTCGTTAAAAATAATAAAGATAATTTGCTTAAACGCATAATTACAATTTGAGGCAACACCTACTTTCTTTAGTTTAATTTTGTTTTTAAAAAAACATTATTTAAAATATTTTTCAATAAAATGTTCCCTACATTAGACTGGTAATTTTTTAGAATTCATAATTGTTTTTCTTTGCAAGCTTAAGGGGTCTTTTGCTATTAATTAATAATTAAAATATGTTAACAAACATAAGGTCTAGTTTACGTTATGCTAATTCTTCTTTTTCAGACCTTCAGTTTCTCATAAAAATGGACAGTTTTTATTAAGATAATAACAAAAAAAAATTGTTTTTAAACGTACTTCGTATATAAAATATTCTTAAGATTTCTATCCTAATAAAAATTATTATGTAACTAGTTTCACAATTATTATTTATTTCTAATTTCTATTTTTATAATATACAATATGTCTGAAAAAGTTGGCAACATATAGGAAACTTTTTTATTGTAAGTTTTACGAAAAAAAGTTATTCTTTATGAAAATCTCTGCTTTCGAAAATAATAATATTCAGGTATTTACATTTGACATTAGATATACAGGGTGTCCACAAATTTTAGTTGTGAAACACATCAACTTTTATCTTATTTAACAAGTCAACACACTTAAATCAGTAATAAATAAGTAATACCCAACAGAATAATATTCCCATATGTTGCCAAGTTTTTCAGACATATTGTATATAATTAAAATTAAAATTCCAACCCACTACATGATATTACAGTTCTTCTACAATGAAATATACTTTCTCTAAGTTGTGAATTTTGAAGTTATCTATATTTGTTATATTTAAGTACTACTGAGAATGTCCACTAGATGATGATGTTTCTGTCCTCAACATTCTCACCCTTGTTAGAATTATGACAAAAAATGTACTACTTTTTGTTAATTCGTAGAATATTTTTACAAAGATCACCTAGTATGTTTTAGAGTTCTTCAATTTTACCTTAAGATTTTAATTAATATTTTTTAATATGAGTACGTTTGTTCTCGTGACTTCTCTAAATCATGTAATGCTATTCAATTTCACCTTTTTCGCATGTTATTTGTGATTTATAGCTAAATAGTTTGGTATAAGATTTATAATAGTCCATTCGACTATTTTACAACATAGGTAAATTTTTTTTATCTTAATTTTCTCTTAAACTAGGAAATACTATACTTAAAAACTAAGGTACTAAAACTAAAAATAACTAACTACAAAAAATAAAAATTCAAAATCATTCTAAACATAAAAATAAAACATATATTCTACACAAAAACAACTCTTATCTACAAATCATATATACAATTTATTTACATTTATTTTACACCAAACTATTTGTTTTTGATTACATAATGTTGTGATTGAACCTGAAGATGTGGTCCATTTTGTCACAAAAACTGGTGGTTTTCTGTTATAAATAAAATTTATAGATTGTGAGATTAAAGGATCTATTATTGCTTCGTTTTTTCCTCGTGTTAATATATGCTCACACCCACTCATATGAATATACTTGATTACAGGTCAAAATTTAGAATTTTAAATTGGAATAGTAAATTACAAGCCTAAACAACGTCTTTCAAGAAGTTTTGAAGAATAAACGAGAATTCCGAATAACAAGCTAATATTCTGAATTGTAAATGGAAGTTTTTGGCTAAAAGATGAAATAGCATTTCCCAAAAAAGAAATTTTGAATTACAAATCTAATTTCTAAATTACAATTCTTTATACCTAGTCAAGTCCAAATTTTCAGTCTAAATTTGGAATTGTAATTAGGATGTCCTACTTATAAGCAAAAACAGCATCTTTCATTTTTGAAATAGATATCAGAATTCTCACTTACAATTTAAAGTTCTACATTACAAACTGAAATTTCTAGTTACAATTGAATATTCTAAGCTATAGTTCCAAATTTGTTTACAAGTCACGTTTTTCAAGTTGCAAACCATTGTACATGGATTTTTATATTAAATACTTACATTTTCTAGCATTTTATAATGCATTTCCGTCTGTTGGGCAGCTTGTAAAGCCTGTTCCAATTGTGACGTTTTCATATGGCTAATTCTCTCAAGTTGGCTTTTATATTGTCTTTCTTGTTGTTGTGCAGCTTCCAACGTTTGTTTCAATTGATTTATTTTCTCCAAATTGTGTCTCCTCTCCACTTCGAGTTGATTTTCTAACGGGGCTGAGTTTTGCACTTGATTTTGCATCATGTTTGGTTGCATTTGTTGTTGATTATTCCCCGCTTTAAAATCATTAAATATAGAAAATCGTTCTCTTTTTCATAATATTTTATTTACAAACTGAGTTACAAGTGAATATTAGAACTGTAACATACAAAAAGTATTTTACCTTGTTGGATACCAGGCATTCTTATATTAGGTCTCATTCCACTGGGCGACACATTTTGATTAATAATTCCGCCCATTCCTTGAACTGGTTGCCCGGCTGAACTAACATTCTGTGTAATCTGCCCTCCGCCCATCGACAAAGTATTTGTGGGAGATATTAACATATTTTGTTGAGTATTTTGCGATGTAATAGGATTAGATCCGGGCATTTGGGGCGAGTTGCCCACTTGCGGATTAATTGGAGGTTGACCAGGACCGCCCTAAAGTGAAAATTATCAACCAGTTGCATTTTATTTTTTTAATTTATTCGCTTACCTGTCGCATTTGCTGGGTAGATTTTTGTTGCTGGATAACCTTTCGAAGTCTATCAACAAAAGCGACTTGGTCGTTAGGGATGAAGCCTAAGTATGCCTTTTTATCCGCCGTGTACAATAAAATTAAGACCTTTATGTCACAAGGTGGGACACTAGTAAAGTGGACACAACCAGCCTAAAAAATTAAAAGATGTTAATATAAATTTGCTGTTACAGGATGGATTTTTGGGTAACAAATTGAATTTCGAGTTACAAGCCGAAATTACATGTAAGAAAGTAGAATACAAAGTTATAAGCAGGAATGTAGGTCAGAAGACGAAATTACTAGTTAAAAACAAGAATTCATAGTCAGAATTTTTCAGTTGTCCAATAACAAATTGGAATTTAAGGTTACAAATGAGAATTTCAACTTACAATGATTAGTATGTTGCTACTAATAAGTTAGCAAAATAGTGAATTTAAAGTTTATAAGCTAGAATTCCTGTTACATCTCAAAATCTTGTGTTATGTGTCGAGTCCAAATTGTGAGTTACAAGCAGAAAGAGAATTCTTAGATAAACATCCTCAATTACTATTTCAATCTAATTGTTAGGAGCATAAATTCTGAATAAAAATTAATTAGGAACTAGAAATTATAATTACAAACCAAAATTCCTCAATTACTATTTCAATACAATTGTTAGGAGCATAAATTCTGAATCAAAAATAATTAGGAATTAGAATTTATAATTACAAATCAAAATTTCGATGATAGCTATAGCTTCAAGGTCGAATGCGCGATAGGGAGATCGAGTTATTTTTACTTTGTATTTCGAGTAGTTCACATGCATAGTTTACCATTGTAGCATAAATTCTATACTTTGCAAAGTTGTCATATTTACCAATTGATTAGTTTTTGTTTGTTAAAATAAACATTTTTTTTTAATTATTCTTAAAATCGTTATAACAAGTGTCACAAGAATTTTAAGAATATTTAAAAAACTTTTCGAAAATTGTGGAAATTAAGATAAATATACTTTTTATCTTTTACATTTAAATTGTTATTATGTGTTACATCATAATAACAACATTATTTGAAAGCAAATTTTACTAATATTATCAGTATAGCTTTAGATTATTTAAATATTTCAGGAACATTATAGCAATTTAAAGTATTCAACTCTATTATTTAATGACATGTACTTTCAAAATAACATTTGTTTAAGTGAAAAATGGATTTAACATTCATTTATTTACATACTATATTATTACGTAAAGTATCGTTTATAAAAAAATAAAATGAAACTCTGGTTAGCTTTTTAATTTAATGTATTAATTAATTAAAATATATCATCATCACTTTCGTTAGATTCACTTATAAAATCTTCATCGTCTGAATCTTCCTTTGGATTAATAACACATTCCTCTATAACTCGATCCAATAATAGTAGCATAGAAATAATTTTTTTTTTCGATTTTGTTAACTTTATCCGTAACTTTTATCATTCCTCTGCCAGATACGTTCCAAAAAATTTAACCGTTAATATTTCTATCGAGGTGAATATAAAATATAATTAAGATAAGTATATTTTTATTCTTTTCTACGATTTTCTAAAAGCTTTTTAGATATATTTATTGTCATAATGATTATTTAAAAAGCTTTTAGAAAATTGTTGTAATTAAAATAAATATATTTTTTACCTTTTACATTTATAATGGATTTCCACAGAGTAACAGTATTAACAATCATTAATAACAATTTAATTTATCGAATAACTTGAAGTGAAATCAACTTATTATTACTGGTATATATGGAACAACGGAAATCTGACTACAGACGACAACACTGTCCGATGTAATATTATCGATGGTTATTTCATGTCTTTTCTTCGCGTAACTTGCGTCGACCTTGAACTTTACAGCTATTTTGGTTCATCAGTATTTTGAGCTACAAGTCGAAAATTCAATTTACAAGAAAGTATGAGGAAAATAATATAATTCTGAGTAACAAATCGGAATTGGGGGATAGAAAAACAGAATTGTAATAATTCTGAAGTCTAAGCTGGGATATCAAGTTACAAGGAGGAAGGTTTGATTTAAGGACGAAGCTACTAAGGAATTCCTTGTTGCAAGCAGTTAGAATTTCGAGTTAAAAGATGAAATTATCGAGAATTCCAGGATGAAGGTAGTGCGGCTAAGTTACAAATTACAATTATTAACTACAAGCCCAAATTTCATGTTACAAGCAAATATACTGACTTAAAACACTTATCAGGGATTCCAAGATGCGAGACGGATCTGCAAGGTTACTAATCAGAATTACTAATTACAAGCTAGGATTCATAATTGCAAGCCAAACTACCGAGTTACGAATCCACCGGGTTATCAGTTTACAAGTTCCTACACCTTGTAAGTATTAAAACATGCGCGACTACTTACAAAACCTGAGCTCATGACTTTTGTTAGAGACTCCAGCGCATCACAAGACTGCGGATGAAACAAAACTGATTTAGAATTTTTTAAATAAGCACCACCTATATTTCCTATTAACTGTTTCGGCATTAATTGCATTATGAGTTTCTGTGGCCAGCCGTCTGCTTTCCTGTGAGAATAAATAAATCAATTGTTATTTGTATAATAATAAATAAATAAATAAATAAATAAATAAATAATAAATTTTGTACATACAATTCAGGTTCTCCGTCTTTAGAGTTAGCGGAAACTTGGCAGGGCACGTGTTTCGTAATCTTCTGTTGATCTGTGGCGTTTTTAGGTTTTTCTATCCATTCCAAGAGCCCTTGCCATATAGTATGCCTTTCTCGTATTTGTTGTGGTTGACCTTGACCCTGTACACCTTGTGGCATCTAAAAAAAATAAACGAATAATCATGAAAAATTCTCCACACATTGTACATTTTAGTACCTGAGCTTGGGAAGTTGCTACAGCATTAGATTGCGATACTTGCGGCATTGAGGTTTGTATTTTTGGTTGATTTTGAGACATCGAAGTTTGTAAAGCTAAAATATCAATAGTAGCAAAAAAACAAAAGTAATATTATAATTTACACTCACCATTCCCGAATTGATTAACTCCAGCACCGGAAATGGATGACGGCGGTTGAGTAAGTTGTGCAATTAATGCACTACCCTGTGTTGTATTTACTTGGTTACTTTGAGGAATATAAGGCCTCACTTGTTGTACTGGAGGTGGCATACTCCAATGTGGTGAGGTTCTATTTACGTGACCTTCACAAAAAATAGTGTATTTTCAATTAAATATTCTCTAATTTTTTTTCAAAAGAATATAAATGGTCTTTTTAATTACGATAGCACTAAGTTGAGATAATGCCCTGTTGATTTATTGATATAATTTCATTTGTATTCATATTTTTTAAAGGTTCTATTAAACATAAAAGTGATTAATGTTCTTTAAAATTTCAATAAAACGTAAGTTGGGTTAATGTTGTGTACATTTTCAGAATAATTTGCATTAACATTATATACAGGGTGTCCGCGAAAATAATGCACGTATTTATGAATTAGGTAAAAACGTATGCAGGATAAAAAATTCTTATAACATTTTTTTCGAAAGTCAGCCGTTCTCAAAGAAATTAATATTAATATTTTATATCTATTCAAATATTATTTACCGAAAAGCAGTTAAAGCAGGCAACACCGATAACTCAGTCAAGTATAAACAATGATTTTTAAACGTTCTAAAAATAAGTTTTTATTTTAGTACACCTGGATATTTAGAATGGTCGATTAGAGGGGATGTAGAAGAGCGAAAAATGTATTCTCGGAAATTATTACAAAATCCGAATGATTTCTACCACTACTTTTTTTAGGTTTCCAACAATCTTTGGAACACTGATACAAAACATCGCGGATTAGATTAATTATCATGTGATATTCTTGATTTGAATAAAATCCCATTTTCCACTGAATTATTGAAACTAATTTTCCAAACGATAAACTTAAACCGATTAAACGATCCGAATCTTCTGCAAACTAACATAATTTTATGATTCATCAGGTACATATTCTTTGGTTACAAGACACATATTTTTATTAAAAATGTGAGGTGCTGCCACGTACAAATGTTGAAGTAAATGTTTTAATGTGAATTTTTATGTAAACTAATGATGATAGAAATAACATTTTATTAGAATATTTTGTTGCAAACAAATCAGTGAAAACTTGTACATAAAGAATATATATATATAGAAAAAGCATCCGATCAAGAAGTGATAATAATAATAATAATAATAATAATAATAATATTAGACATATAATAATTAAATAAAGCATATACAATTTAAATTTTAAATGTAAGCGTAAGTATATTTTTTGAATATATTTCTAAATGTATATACACATTCACTTTCTAGTTATATAATTACATATAAATAAACAAATGTACTATAAACTAAGTTTAAAAGAATTTTTATGTACAAAAACTGATTACATAATATTATTAGATTTAATAAACTTTGAATAGAATTAAATATAGAGGAATTTAAAATATTTTTTTTATAATTTAAAATTATAAACATGTGATTAACTGAATTGTTTCAAGTATTTATGATTAAAGATTAAGTTCTTGAAAATATGTGTACTTTTGATTTGTTATACATCGATCTCCTTACATAGTTTTATAATAATTATATTACTTATAAACAAATGTATTAGGAACGTAAATATTGACTGCTCAAAAGAACAAGCAAACCTATTACTTTTAATAATTGTTTGTAATGAGGGCGCCCCGTTGTTGAAGACTGGACGAGAATTCAAAGGTTTTTTCGGGGTTTTCCTCTGTAACTCTGGAATTGTAACATATTACAATACAAGGCAACACAGGACGATATTGATTAGAATTGAAAAAGTCAAAATGTCTATAATAAAAGAAAGTCATAAATACACTAATATTCGAAGAATCGTTATTTAAAAAGCCGTTTACTGAGGTTTTGTCTAAGTCATAAAAGAGGGATATACTAATGTTAGAAAAAAAATTTATTGGATTATTTTGTTGCAAATGACACATTCTACATATAATTTAAAAATATGCATTTTCGCGTGTATATATTATAAGCAGTTTCAATAAAAGATAAAGTTGAGTTTATGTTTTGTACAATTTAAGTATAATTTCACATGTATTAATATTTTTAATAGTTTCAACAAAACGTAAATTGTCGGTTTCAATTGAGCCTAAATTTAATTAATGTTGTGTACATTTTGGTATAATTTGCATTAATATTTTTAATAGTTTTATGAAGCAAATTGGATTAATGTTCCTCAACAAAACAAATGAAATGAGCTCTCTTTTAAATAGAATATAAATTGTATTAAATTTATTTGCAATTTCAATAAAAGTTAAGTTGGATTTATATTCAGTAAATATAATTTAATGTGCGTTAACATTTTTTACAGATATTCAACGGTACAAATTGGATTAATGTTCTATATAGTTTTGACAAAACTAAATGGAGAGAACAGAACATTAAGGGATAAATAATTTTTGCAGTTTTAATAAAAATATAAATTGCATTAACCTTATTTAATTTTTCAAAAGGATACCTTTATAGTTTCAACATAATATAAATAGGATAATTATTATTATATTTATTTTGAGCCAAATAAAAATAATTATAACTAGGTAACTCCTTTGTCTGTTTTTTTCAAGTAAAATGAATTAATGTTCTTTACAGTTTCAACAGAACATAACCAGAATATTGTCGATTAATTTTTAAAAACACAAGCATTTTTACTAGTACATTCTGAACATACTTTCTACTGTTTGAAATTTCTGACAACATATAACTTGAATAAACAATAATTTAATGTATAAGCTTTACACATCATTAATATAATTTATAAAATAAAATATAAATAGAAGGAAAGGCTGAATAAGTTGTATTTTAAAGTGTGTAAGATTCTTTATTTAAAGATATGTGTAAAAGAAATATATATATTTCTCAAAGTCAAAAGAGTGTCAAGCGCTTTCGGCAAAACAATGCCATCATCAGGACAAACTGAAAAAATAATTGATGATAGAAGATCATACATAAAGCAAACATGATACTTACAAAAGTGCAAAAAAGTAGAGAAGGTTGGTTATAAAACAAAAGTAGAGAACATCAACGCAGTAACAATACATCTTAAATTAACTTTTTAAAAAACGACATTAATATAGTAGAAAACAGTAACATTTTTAAAAAATTTGGTTTTTAAAGGCCCAGGCCTGAAAGTTGTCCCAATAAAAGACAACAAGTGTTTTTTAAAAACATGTAAAATAAATAAAAAATTAAGATGTTTTACGTGAGAAAATTATGAACATGCGGTTTTTGACAAAGTTAGAAAAAGAGTAAGGTTATTTTTAAGTAAAGGGAAAGGTAAAAGGCCAGGACAATAAAAAGGAAGAATAGATCTGAGAGACGTTCAAATATGAAGGTGGATGTAGGAGAGAAGAATATGTTGACTAGTGGTTAATTTAAATAGGTTTTAAAATAAAAGAAGTGATTACTTACCACACACTTACAAACTTTTGAATAATGGGTTAAATTTGTTAATATTTAGGTGAATTTGGGTGTTTAAACAGGAGGAGGAAGGTTTATTTAGTTCACGAAGGATTTCAAGATCTTCGAGAAGATCAAGTTTAAAGTTACAATTGAAGATGTTGTGTAAAATTTTAACGTTTTCAGGGGGGTTGAAATTGTGTTTGTTAAATTTTAAATGGTGTCCAAAGGTGGACTTATCAGGGTATCTGATGTGTTCTTTGATTCGAATGTCCAGTTTTCGAACAGTTTTTCCAATGTAAGTTGAATTACAATCTAAACAAGAAAGTTTGTAAATACCGCTTTTGTCAAGGATGGGAAGAGAATCTTTTGTGTGACTAAGTAACGATTTAATGGAAAGGTTGTTTTTGAAGGATATCTTGATATTGTCTAAATTTCGGAAGATTTTGGAAATGTCATGGGAAATTTTTCCTAGGTAAGGTAATGAGAAATATTTTAAATTAGTCGAAGGGACAGGACTTACATTATATGCTTGTTGTATGTTACGTTTTAGTTTTAATTTATGGAGGACTTTATCGATAATATTTGGCTGGAAACTGTTGTTAACAGCTAATTGTTTTAAGATATTAACTTCTTTGGAAAAATTGTCTGGGGATAAAGGAACATTGAGTAAGCG